>SEYY01011755.1:32500-50000 GCA_009176605.1 Armadillidium nasatum | reverse complement strand
AATAAGATAAATAAAAATAAAATACAATTAAAAGAGGAAATAAAACTTACATTTCGACTCTCTCAACTTTAACACCCCAAGGATCTGTTGCCTCGTCGAGGGAGCTCTGCATTGTACTTGATATACTCTCCCGTTCGCTTAGGATCTCAGCCAAATTGCGAGTTCCAAGAACATTTCGCAATGTAGTTGCAGCTAACAGTCGAGTTGAATGGCTATATAAAATCAATTTATATTAGATTTCATTCAATAGATTTTGATATAAAGTTTTGGTGTTAAAATTTATTTATCACACTTTCTTAATATTTTAAAATTGGAAATTTTAAATAAATTAATTTTTTTTTTTTTTTTAAAGAGTAATATCAGCATTTTTAAATAATTACCTCTTAATATGTACAAAATATTAAAAGAAAATTTCTCAACAAGAAATATAATTTAAATTAATAGAAATATTCTTTTTAAAAATATGGAAAATTTTTAGAAAGAAATACTTTTTTTATAGGAAACTTTACAAGATATTTTTACTAGAAGCACCAATGAGTTAAATGACCTATTTATAACAACCATGCATAATATGAAGAACACGAAGCACATGCTATTAAGGAAATTGCATGCCCTTGACGCTGAATACACCAACTTCTATGTTTTTTAAGTAAAGGAGTGCAAGATATGCAAACTACGAATAAAGAAATAAACCAAAAAAGAAAACCAATAAAATCATTATAAACACTTATTCTTCAAAAAGATATTCTCTCTGAATAATAATAATAATAATACACACATAATTCCATTCATATCTAAGATGCATACCATTACAAACAATGTTTTGTGTATAAACCAACTGTGACGTTATTTAATAAATTAAAAACCCTTTTACCGGATTAAAATAAATTATTCAAGAACTTCTTTAAAAATAACTTTTGAAAGAGTGTTTTAGTGTTTTCGGTGCCGTGAAAAAAAAAAAAAAAAAAAAAAAACACGTTTTTGTTTGAGAAACTTCAAAGAGAAGTTAATAAATTGTGCCTTTAAAAGGACATGTATTTTCAATGAATTATTCAGTAATGAAAATGCGACAATAACAATAGTGCAAAATTTAATTATTTGAAACGAGAAAACATATAAAGTGAATGAATTTTATTACATTATTAATACATTACCTTTTACGTATATATTAATTTTTATTATTTCCGAAACTATATATAAAAAAATTATACACCTTACCTATAAATATTATTAAAAAAATACACCTAAAAAAAGAAAACAGGCATTTTATTTTTTTGGGTTAAAATAATGTGTGTATATTAACAACTGAAATTTGAAGGTTTTCTTAAATTTAAATTTATAACAAAAAAATTAAAAAGTTTTCATAAATTTAAATTTATAACAAAAAAAATTACGAAAATTTCATATATTTAAATTTAGAACAAAAAAAAAAGTTATCCTTTCAAAAAATTTTAAAACAAAAACTCTATCCCTCTTCCCATAATCCTTTCTTCGTCGATAAAAAAAAAAAAAAAAAAAAAAAATCATTAATAATAAAACACGTAAAGTAAATGCTTTAAAACAGGGACAAAAACAATATGTTTTTTCACCTTTATTATCATATTTTAGGTAATTTTATTATAATTTTTTTTTTTTAATATGTAATATGGCCTAAACATTTTTTTATCTCGTGTTCAAGATGTTTTACGTAATCGGATATTATTATTATTATTATTATTATTATTATTATTATTATTTATTATTATTATAATTAATATTTTTATAATTATTATCATCATCATCATCATTACTTTATTATTATTACTATTATTATTATTGCTATTATTACCATTATTACCTTTTTTATTATTAGTTATTATTGTTATGATTATTATTATTATAATTATTATAATTTTACGACGTACAAACGATTCCCAACATATATCAGTACAAAGCTTGAAAACTTAGATTACTAGTAGACTAATTTAATTAAATATATTTTAAATTTAATTTTTTTTTTTTTTTAATACTGGACATATTCTGACAAAAAATTTTAGACAAAGAAGCTAAAGGATAATCTTCAAATATGTAACGTAATTGTAAATAAAATATATTCATTTTGATATTATAAATTAATTTAATTTTTATATTATAAATTATATTATATTCATAGTCTTAAAATTCGTAACATAATTGCACATAAAATATAATCATTTTTATATAGTAAATTATTTTCATCTTTATAGAGTAAATTATATTCATTAAAAAAAATTAAATTTATATTATATTCATAGTCTTCAAATTTGCAACATAACTGTATATAAAATATTCTCATTTTTATAGAGTAAATTATTTTAATTTTCATAGAGTAAATTATATTCATATTTATGTAGGAAATTATATTTATTTTTATGTAGTAAATTATATTCTTTAGGTAATTTAATTTTATATACATTATGTATAGAAATTACGCTTTTGCGAACATGATTGTTTTCTGGTTGGTTTAAAAACAGATTCTTTTAACTGAAGGTTTAGTGTTAAAAACTGTTATACTTTATAATTCAAACACATCTATTTTCTAGGCTTGAAGTAGTGTATATGATTTTATTATTATTATTAGCATTACTATTATTATTAGCATAATTATAATTATTTTACGTTGGTTAGGATAACTGCAGGTCAAAATAATATATATATATATATATATATATATATATATATATATATATATATATATATATATATATATATATATATATATATATATATATATATATATATATATATATATATATATAGACGAATAATATTAAGCCAATCATTGTTAGTCAAACCTTCACCTTGATTTTACCCCGAAATACTTGTAAAAAGAAGGTTCAGTAAAATCCTATATAAAGACAGACAAACTATCAAAGGAAGGCAGTGCGAATTACCGTTTCGTTTAAAGGAATAAGTGTACGTACTACTATCAAAGAAGGTTTATTGTATGTATAACGTTCAAATATGTGTAATGTGTGTGTTTCCGATTCATGCTCTGCCGCCATATGGAGAAGCTTAGTTTTTTTATATATATATTCCTATAAGAAATATACTGAAAAAAAAAAAATATTTTTTGAGAAAATATTCACAAGTGGCAGGGAACAAAAAAAAAAAAAAAAAAAAAAAAAAAAAAAAAAAAAAAAAAAAAAAAAAAAAATGAAAATGTTAGGTTAGCAATTAAAATCTAGTTTAGCATGTTCTCTAATTTATATAAACGTAGGGCTAATAGGAATGCGCGCTCTAGGCGCAAATAATAAATATAAATATAAATATAAACAATAGTTGCTATTATATTAACCGCTCAGTATTGTCCAAACAGATCAATACAAGACCATAAAAAATAAAGAAGTCTAAATATAGAAGGCTTTCACAAGCTTTTGAAATAAAAATAGTATTAGTTGCAGCAATAATTTATATAGTAGTAATAATAATAGTAATAATAATAATAATAATAATAATAATAATAATAATAATAATAATAATAATAATAATAATAATAATAATAATAATAATAACAATAATAATAATAATAATAATAATAATAATAATAAAAGTACTACAATAATAATAATAATAAAGTACTACAATAATAATAATGATAATAAATAATTATAATGCGATATTAATAATTTTAGAAAGGGGATACTATTCCTTTATTCTGATAGAATAACTAACATTCACAATAAAATAAAAAAAAGGAAGAACGACATCATAAATCTAGTTTAATGCTCCTATTAAATTCATTTATCAGTGAGATGGTTTTAATTTTTTTACTGAGATATTCTTGAAACCATTTGGCGAGATGAAGAATGTTTTCTCAAACACTAATTGTACAATACCTTATTGTTCTTTTCAAAATTTCTACTAATATTTTATGATTAATGCAAGAGCCGCTACTTTTCTTAATTTCTATTTGGGTCATTTTTTATAAAAAAAAAAAAAACTTAACTCAGTTTCAGTCAACATATTCAGATAGTCAGTTTCCTCAATTTCTAATATATTTCGAATACTTGAACCATTTTTTTCAAGTTATTCAAAAATCTTATTTGTTTTTTTTATCTTCTATTAATATTATCTTGTTTTTGAGAGATCTAAACCGTCCTCAGCATCTGCCAATAACTTGCTCTTTTAAAAATTGATTCTTTAATCAAATTAATTCCATATCTTCTTGATAT
Source organism: Armadillidium nasatum (assembly GCA_009176605.1). Lineage (NCBI taxonomy): Eukaryota > Metazoa > Arthropoda > Malacostraca > Isopoda > Armadillidiidae > Armadillidium > Armadillidium nasatum. Next base: position 45,807 of record SEYY01011755.1, on the reverse strand, counting down.
TAAAAATCTGACGCTTCCCTCAATTTCAAACCAATATCTCGTTACTGGAAAACAGGTTTGCTTCTCAATTTTAACAACGTCTGTCTCTTTCAACAAATATTTTCTGGTTATTAAAAAATAAAAAATAAAAAATTTCACTTTCCAACAATATTTGATCAATACTGAGAAACCTGAATGTTTTGCTCAATTTCATTCAATATTTTCGCCACTGAAAAATCCGATTGTCTTCTCGATTTCTTCCAGTATCTTCTGGTTTTTGAAAACTTGACGATTTCTTTAATTTTCAAAAATATTTTCTGACTATTAAAAAACCTGACTCTTTTTTTTCCAATCTATACAATATCTTATCCATATTTTCAAAACATTATTTACTTCCGTTCTAGTGATACTTGCTGGTTATTTTAATTTTTACTTTCTTCAGTTTCTAATCATATTTGTTTGTTACTGAAAAATCTGACTCTACTTAGGTTTTACTAATATTTTCATGCTATTGGAAAAACTGATATTTTTCTGAATTTCAATATACTTTCATATTTAAAAAATTGAGTCTTTCCTCAATTTCTAACAATATTGGTTTATTACAGAAAAAACTGAAACTCTCCTCAATTTCTACCAGTATATTCTCTTTTTTTTTAACAATATATTGCGGTAATTGAAAATTCTGTTCCACATTTCACTTTTATACAATATTAGCCTGTTTTTTAGAAATCTGAATTTTACTCAATTTCTGGCAAAATTTTTGTTAATATTTTGTCGTTGTTGAGATATTTGACCATTTCCACATTTTCGATCCATATCTTCTAGCTATTTCGAACCTTACTCTTTCCTCATTTTCAACCATTATTTTGAAATTTGCCTTTCCTTAATACTTAACCACATCATATTGATATTAGAAAAACGACTCGATCCTCAATTTCTGCCAATATTTCCTAATTATGAAATCTTACACTTTAATTAATTTCTAATAATATCCTAAATTTTTCAAACAATATATTCGGGTGATTAAAAAAAATGTATTATATTTCCCTTTCAACGAATATCAGTTTGCCAATGGGAAACCTAAATCTATCCTCAATTTTTACCAATATTTTCGTTAATGGAAGAGCTGATAATTATATAGATTTGTAATAATATTTTCAAGTTATTGAGAAATCTGACTCTTTCTTCAAGTTTTTAAAAAATCTGCTGGTTTTTGAAAACCTAAATCTTCTGTCAATTTCTATCAATATATTGCTGGTCACTTAAAATTTTTCCTTTTTTACGATTTCTAAATAATGCTCCTTGTTCCCAAACCTAACTTTAATTTCTCTCTATATCATCTGAATACTGAATAATCCGTAAAAAAAAAAACAAGTATTCCCTTTATTAAAATATTTTTTTCCTCCTGTTTTATTTTACTCTTAGAGTCATATCAATGATTAATGCTCGAGCTTCGTCATTTTTATTAACCTCATCAATTTGTCATCCTCTTCTTGCCATTCATCTCCAAAAAAAATGCGCATTTTTCATAAAATAACATTATTTTAAACACTCAACATATAATTACGTTGCTTGCATAATAAAGCATACTAAAGAATGGTTCGTGCAAATCTAATAAATTAATACATATAAAGGAAAATAATTTTGACACGACAACTGGGATTCTCAGATTATTTATTAACATTTATTTATTTATTTATTATTATTTTTATATTATTATTATTATTATTATTATTATTATTATTATTATTATTGGACTCATAGGACGAATTCGTTACCCTAGAAGCCCTTTGCAGTTAAAAAAGAAAACAAAAATGTTAGATATATTTGTATTTTTTTGTAGCACATTATTGCAAATTTTTTCTTTTTAGCTGATTTATTATTATTATTATTATTATTATTATTATTTATTATTATTATTATTATTATTATTATTATTATTGTATTCTAAACACATCTATTTTACTAATTACATTTTTCCTTCCATATATTTGATTTATGAATACTTATCAATTCTATCTTATACAATCATTCATTTCTTTGCTGTAATCACTAATAGTTTTTTAAAAGGATAAGTTCACTTAATTCATAAAACACACTAACTTTTAGTCATCTAAGTCTTCGTGGTTCCTAAATTATGCTCTGCACATGTAAACATAGTAGCATAATCTCTATCATACTTTTAACTTAATATCATTCAATGCTGTCGTGTATTCAAAAAAATAGTACTGCACCCCTTAATAATTTTCAGCACATTAAAAGCATTTAAATTATAAGTTTACAGTACAGTACTTTTAAATTTGTTTTTATTTATTTATTTATTTATTTTTTTTTAAGGTTTAGAGAGACTTTGATCTGAAAGTTTCTCTCTCGCTAAAATATTACATTTTGATCTCGTTTTAGCTAATCTTTCTATCACAAACAACTTTCAAGAGGAACATATTTACTTCCCTCATCCCTACCCTGTATTTATTTATTTTTTTAAGGTTTAGAGACAATTTGATCTGAAAGTTTCTCTCGCGCTAAAACATTACATTTTCATCTCGTTTTAGCTAATCTTTCTATCACAAACAACTTTCAAGAGGAACATATTTACTTCCCTCATCCCTACCCTGTATTTATTTATTTTTTTAAGGTTTAGAGACAATTTGATCTGAAAGTTTCTCTCGCGCTAAAACATTACATTTTCATCTCGTTTTAGCTAATCTTTCTATCACAAACAACTTTCAAGAGGAACATATTTACTTCCCTCATCCCTACCCTGTATTTATTTATTTATTTATTTATTTTTTTAAGGTTTAGAGAGAATTTGATCTGAAAGTTTCACTCGCGCTAAAACATTACATTTTCATCTCGTTTTAGCTAATCTTTCTATCACAAACAACTTTCAAGAGGAACATATTTACTTCCCTCATCCCTACCCTGTATTTATTTATTTATTTTTATTTTAAGGTTTAGAGAGAATTTGATCTGAAAGTTTCTCTCGCGCTAAAACATTACATTTTCATCTCGTTTTAGCTAATCTTTCTATCACAAACAACTTTCAAGAGGAACATATTTACTTCCCTCATCCCTACCCTGTATTTATTTATTTTTTTAAGGTTTTAGAGAGAATTTAATCTGAAAGTTTCTCTCGCGCTAAAACATTACATTTTCATCTCGTTTTAGCTAATCTTTCTATCACAAACAACTTTCAAGAGGAACATATTTACTTCCCTCATCCCTACCCTGTATTTATTTATTTATTTATTTATTTTAAGGTTTAGAGAGAATTTGATCTGAAAGTTTCACTCGCGCTAAAACATTACATTTTCATCTCGTTTTAGCTAATCTTTCTATCACAAACAACTTTCAAGAGGAACATTTTTACTTCCCTCATCCCTACCCTGTATTTATTTATTTTTTTAAGGTTTTAGAGAGAATTTAATCTGAAAGTTTCTCTCGCGCTAAAACATTACATTTTCATCTCGTTTTAGCTAATCTTTCTATCACAAACAACTTTCAAGAGGAACATATTTACTTCCCTCATCCCTACCCTGTATTTATTTTTTTTTAAGGTTTAGAGAGAATTTGATCTGAAAGTTTCTCTCGCGCTAAAACATTACATTTTCATCTCGTTTTAGCTAATCTTTCTATCACAAACAACTTTCAAGAGGAACATATTTACTTCCCTCATCCCTACCCTGTATTTATTTATTTTTTTAAGGTTTAGAGAGAATTTGATCTGAAAGTTTCTCTCGCGCTAAAACATTACATTTTCATCTCGTTTTAGCTAATCTTTCTATCACAAACAACTTTCAAGAGGAACATATTTACTTCCCTCATCCCTACCCTGTATTTATTTATTTTTTTAAGGTTTTAGAGAGAATTTGATCTGAAAGTTTCTCTCGCGCTAAAACATTACATTTTCATCTCGTTTTAGCTAATCTTTCTATCACAAACAACTTTCAAGAGGAACATATTTACTTCCCTCATCCCTACCCTGTATTTATTTATTTTTTTAAGGTTTAGAGAGAATTTGATCTGAAAGTTTCTCTCGCGCTAAAACATTACATTTTCATCTCGTTTTAGCTAATCTTTCTATCACAAACAACTTTCAAGAGGAACATATTTACTTCCCTCATCCCTACCCTGTATTTATTTATTTTTTTAAGGTTTAGAGAGAATTTGATCTGAAAGTTTCTCTCGCGCTAAAACATTACATTTTCATCTCGTTTTAGCTAATCTTTCTATCACAAACAACTTTCAAGAGGAACATATTTACTTCCCTCATCCCTACCCTGTATTTATTTATTTTTTTAAGGTTTAGAGAGAATTTGATCTGAAAGTTTCTCTCGCGCTAAAACATTACATTTTCATCTCGTTTTAGCTAATCTTTCTATCACAAACAACTTTCAAGAGGAACATATTTACTTCCCTCATCCCTACCCTGTATTTATTTATTTCTTTAAGGTTGAGACAATTTGATCTGAAAGTTTCTCTCGCGCTAAAACATTACATTTTCATCTCGTTTTAGCTAATCTTTCTATCACAAACAACTTTCAAGAGGAACATATTTACATCCCTCATCCCTACCCTGTATTTATTTTTTTTTTTAAGGTTTAGAGAGAATTTGATCTGAAAGTTTCTCTCGCGCTAAAACATTACATTTTCATCTCGTTTTAGCTAATCTTTCTATCACAAACAACTTTCAAGAGGAACATATTTACTTCCCTCATCCCTACCCTGTATTTATTTATTTTTTTTAAGGTTTAGAGAGAATTTGATCTGAAAGTTTCTCTCGCGCTAAAACATTACATTTTCATCTCGTTTTAGCTAATCTTTCTATCACAAACAACTTTCAAGAGGAACATATTTACATCCCTCATCCCTACCCTGTATTTATTAATTTTTTTAAGGTTTTAGAGAGAATTTAATCTGAAAGTTTCTCTCGCGCTAAAACATTACATTTTCATCTCGTTTTAGCTAATCTTTCTATCACAAACAACTTTCAAGAGGAACATATTTACATCCCTCATCCCTACCCTGTATTTATTTTTTTTTTTTTAAGGTTTAGAGAGAATTTGATCTGAAAGTTTCTCTCGCGCTAAAACATTACATTTTCATCTCGTTTTAGCTAATCTTTCTATCACAAACAACTTTCAAGAGGAACATATTTACTTCCCTCATCCCTACCCTGTATTTATTTATTTATTTTAAGGTTTAGAGAGAATTTGATCTGAAAGTTTCTCTCGCGCTAAAACATTACATTTTCATCTCGTTTTAGCTAATCTTTCTATCACAAACAACTTTCAAGAGGAACATATTTACTTCCCTCATCCCTACCCTGTATTTATTTATTTTTTTAAGGTTTAGAGAGAATTTGATCTGAAAGTTTCTCTCGCGCTAAAACATTACATTTTCATCTCGTTTTAGCTAATCTTTCTATCACAAACAACTTTCAAGAGGAACATATTTACTTCCCTCATCCCTACCCTGTATTTATTTATTTTTTTAAGGTTTAGAGAGAATTTGATCTGAAAGTTTCTCTCGCGCTAAAACATTACATTTTCATCTCGTTTTAGCTAATCTTTCTATCACAAACAACTTTCAAGAGGAACATATTTACTTCCCTCATCCCTACCCTGTATTTATTTATTTTTTTAAGATTTTAGAGAGAATTTAATCTGAAAGTTTCTCTCGCGCTAAAACATTACATTTTTATCTCGTTTTAGCTAATCTTTCTATCACAAACAACTTTCAAGAGGAACATATTTACATCCCTCATCCCTACCCTGTATTTATTTATTTTTTTAAGGTTTAGAGAGAATTTGATCTGAAAGTTTCTCTCGCGCTAAAACATTACATTTTCATCTCGTTTTAGCTAATCTTTCTATCACAAACAACTTTCAAGAGGAACATATTTACATCCCTCATCCCTACCCTGTATTTATTTTATTTTTTTAAGGTTTAGAGAGAATTTGATCTGAAAGTTTCTCTCGCGCTAAAACATTACATTTTCATCTCGTTTTAGCTAATCTTTCTATCACAAACAACTTTCAAGAGGAACATATTTACTTCCCTCATCCCTACCCTGTATTATTTATTTATTTTTTTAAGGTTTAGAGAGAATTTGATCTGAAAGTTTCTCTCGCGCTAAAACATTACATTTTCATCTCGTTTTAGCTAATCTTTCTATCACAAACAACTTTCAAGAGGAACATATTTACTTCCCTCATCCCTACCCTGTATTTATTTATTTATTTTAAGGTTTAGAGAGAATTTGATCTGAAAGTTTCTCTCGCGCTAAAACTTTACATTTTAATCTCGTTTTAGCTAATCTTTCTATCACAAACAACTTTCAAGAGGAACATATTTACTTCCCTCATCCCTACCCTGTATTTATTTATTTTTTTAAGGTTTAAAGAGAATTTGATCTGAAAGTTTCTCTCGCGCTAAAACATTACATTTTCATCTCGTTTTAGCTAATCTTTCTATCACAAACAACTTTCAAGAGGAACATATTTACTTCCCTCATCCCTACCCTGTATTTATTTTTTTTTAAGGTTTAAAGAGAATTTGATCTGAAAGTTTCTCTCGCGCTAAAACATTACATTTTCATCTCGTTTTAGCTAATCTTTCTATCACAAACAACTTTCAAGAGGAACATATTTACATCCCTCATCCCTACCCTGTATTTATTTTTTTTTTTAAGGTTTAGAGAGAATTTGATCTGAAAGTTTCTCTCGCGCTAAAACATTACATTTTCATCTCGTTTTAGCTAATCTTTCTATCACAAACAACTTTCAAGAGGAACATATTTACTTCCCTCATCCCTACCCTGTATTTATTTATTTTTTTAAGGTTTAGAGAGAATTTGATCTGAAAGTTTCTCTCGCGCTAAAACATTACATTTTCATCTCGTTTTAGCTAATCTTTCTATCACAAACAACTTTCAAGAGGAACATATTTACTTCCCTCATCCCTACCCTGTATTTATTTTTTTTTTTAAGGTTTAGAGAGAATTTGATCTGAAAGTTTCTCTCGCGCTAAAACATTACATTTTCATCTCGTTTTAGCTAATCTTTCTATCACAAACAACTTTCAAGAGGAACATATTTACTTCCCTCATCCCTACCCTGTATTTATTTATTTTTTTAAGGTTTTAGAGAGAATTTGATCTGAAAGTTTCTCTCGCGCTAAAACATTACATTTTCATCTCGTTTTAGCTAATCTTTCTATCACAAACAACTTTCAAGAGGAACATATTTACTTCCCTCATCCCTACCCTGTATTTATTTATTTTTTTAAGGTTTAGAGAGAATTTGATCTGAAAGTTTCTCTCGCGCTAAAACATTACATTTTCATCTCGTTTTAGCTAATCTTTCTATCACAAACAACTTTCAAGAGGAACATATTTACTTCCCTCATCCCTACCCTGTATTTATTTATTTTTTTAAGGTTTAGAGAGAATTTGATCTGAAAGTTTCTCTCACGCTAAAACATTACATTTTCATCTCGTTTTAGCTAAACTTTCTATCACAAACAACTTTCAAGAGGAACGTATTTACTTCCCTCATTACTACCCTGTATTTATTTCTAAGCAAATTACGGAACGTATTTTTTTCCAATTTAAACATATCATTCCTAATTTTTTTACAATTTTTATTTTCGCAATTACATAGAGATAATAATAATAATAATAATAATAATAATAATAATAATAATAATAATAATAATAATAATAATAATAATAATAATAATAATAATAATAATAATAATAATAATAATAATAATAATAATAATAATGATAATAATAATAATAATAATAATAATAATAATAATAATAATAATAATAATAATAATAATAAATCATTCTGAGTAAAAGGACAACAGATATAGATAAACATCTGATGAAGGGAACTTTCAGTTCGGTATTAGTTGATATTTTTAAATTGATATTTAAACTATACATAAATAAATATAATTCTTGAAGTGTTTGAATTAGTTTTAAAGTAAGAGGAATGAGGAAATGAGGGTGGGAACATCAAGTGAAGGAAAATAAAAAGTAAATAATAGCAAAAGGTTTTGAGAAAAAAAGACTGTTGGACAAGAGCGGACAATATTTCTATTTGTAAATATGTTTCTATCATGCAGAACGAAACCAGTTCGAACAATTTAAGCAAACAAAACACATCCTAAAATTTTAAGTTTCTAATTTTTTTTTTATATATTTTTAAATTTTTAAATAGCCAATTGTATGATTATTTACATTTCCTTTTTAAGGATTTTGAAGTGTAATAAGAGATTAAAAATTTTGAGTTATTTATTTTTAATTAACGAAAGTAGAATATTTTGCAGGTAGAAAATATTCTACTTTGTTGCAAAACTCCTCTGGATATGTACCTTTTGCGTTTCATGAAAACATTTTTGAAAGCGCACATTCAATTCTACATACTCGCTAAAATAATTTGAGAAGTTCTGATATTTTTTTATTATAATATTATAGATATATATGGAATGAAACACTTTTTAAACATATATATAAAAATAAGAGTTCAAACAAAATAAGGATGACTGATGGAATGGGGGAGAGGTCTTTGGCCTGGTCAAAATCAGTTTTTTACGGGTCGTTTACCTGAAATCGTTAACAGCAAGGACTACTTTCACGGGATCCTGAACCGAGAAGTATAAAACTCCGTCAACCTCAACAGTGACGGTATCGCGAGTCAGGGCCTGGCAAGAGATGTGGCGGCAATCATTTAGATACATAAAAAAAGTTACAGGAGAAATTTTTTTTACATTCTTTAAAAATATATTTTAAAATACTTTTGGCCCAAATAAATTTTTCATTAGGAATAATAAGATGGGAATTAATATATTGTTACAGTAATAGACTACTAAATTTTTATTACAAAACACAACTCTAATATATATATATATATATATATATATATATATATATATATATATATATATATATATATATATATATATATATATATATATATATATATATATATATATATATATATATATATATATATATATATATATATATATATGTTGGGTTATCGGCTCCTAAATTTCTAGCTCCGAATATGGAGTGCTCCAAGAACCTATGTACCAATTCTATCTTAGCTCCAAACCATTTCACACACTTTGGATAATTCTTCTCTTTATCTAAATTTTAATGTCTTACTTTATCAATACAATCAGAGTACATTTTGAATATCTGATATTAAATCCTACCCCTACTGTATCCATAATGTAATTTGAGTAACAGTGAAAGACTTATCATTCGTCATGAGGAGTAATAAGGTGGGTTGGAATAAAGCATTAATTAAACACTGGTACTCAGTTTTCATCCCTTTCACTTTTCAATTAAACAGAGTAAATCTAGCACTATTCCTGTGGTGACAATAGGAGTGTTTACAAACAATTTCAAAATGAGTTCCTCTCCATTCTTTTATATTCTGCACGTAAGACACTAAAAAAATATAGCACACGAATCTAAAATATGGTGACAATAACCCTATAATAAGTGTCAATCAATCATTACAAGTTCTCAACGTCACTTTCAAGGTATTTGACCTTTGGTGTTGGGAAGGATGAAGTTAAAAAACTGCTGGCGTATAATACTTCAAGATTTCCTTTTTTTAGCTGAATCATTGAAAACTCCGTATTTCTTCAATATTCAACATCGTTAGCTACACTTCTTTTCTACATCACCTTAAATAGAGTGCCTTAACAATCTGAAAGCTAACCATATTCTACCACTCGTCATTGTCTTTACCATAAATTTATATTCAAAACTGATGTTGTGTTAAAGTGGGCAATAATGTTGTATATTACCACATTACTATCTGAAATCCTGATAATTTTCAGTCTGTGGTTCCTTCTCACTTCCCAATCTATTGCTAAATTTTGTGTTACTCTATTAGATAATCAATTGGTTGACTACCATGAAACTCAACTTTCTTCTACTTCTTTTTCTGAAAGAGTAATTGTAAAATATTTCAATTTTTATCTTATTTTGTCTATTCTGCTGCCGATAGCAGACCTAGGAAAATTTACTTTTCCTTCTTGTAACCCTACCCCCTATCAGTGTCCCAGATCATTTTGGAAATGAGCCAAAAGTACTTGAAATTTTCTTATCTTTTAAAAACTTTTAACCTATTTAAATACATCAGTTTCTTTTTGAATATTTGCTGTCCATTTCCCGCGTCTTAAATTCACCTTGAGTCTTTTACTGATTTTAAGTGATCGATCCAGAGATCGTATTTTTTTTAAATTCTCTTGGATTATTACCATTCGTCATTTGTTTGCGTGGAAAATTCTCCTTAAAGAAGCTGTGAAATTTATATTTAATCCCTTTAGATTAAAACTCGTAAATTATAATTTAGCTTTGATTGATCTGGTGCTTATTCGTCACAGAAAAGCAGTTTTCAGGGATAACTTTGTCTTAAAATAACCTAAAGAAAAGTAGCTGACAATTAATCACGAAATCTTTCCTGTGTCGTAGGAAATATTCCTTCTTCACTGGAATTTCAATAGTTTGAATCCTCTTCATCTGCACTTTCTGGAACACTTCCTCTTTCTTAATGTTTCTTCTGACATATTCACAGTAGTTTACTTCTATCTCGAGAGGACTTGGACTTTTATCTCTAATTTTGTTTTATACCACTCAGTGATATACCACCTTTTCATCTTTACAGCTTGTGGTTTTTCAAATTTGCAAGCCTAATAAGAAGGCATAAAGCATAAATCTAATTAGGACGTATGACACGCTTGTCTTCAATCACTCAAAAACTCAATTCTTTTAGCAACCATTTGGAAGAAATATTCCACACAATTGAAGAATCTTCTTCCAAATCACACAACCGAAAAATTCTACTCTCCTCATACTCTGAGGAGTTAAGGGTTTTAAAAGGCCAAAGTAACTTCACAATACCATTGGTGACACTTAACAAAAGTTTCGTGATTTTCGTCAATCCCTTTAATTAACTCTTTTGCTGCAATAAAAAATCTGAGCAAATCTTCATCAAGAGAACTCATGATTTGACTTTAATTAAATACATTATTATTCTTTCTGTTTGACACCCTGACTCAAGACTTAAAGGGAATGCCTATTTTTTAACATGTTATACCGGCATTTCTTTCTAAGAAATGCTTTTAACGCATACACTATCAAATGTTGTTTTTCATGAAAAAAATTAAATCATGTACTGGCTCTATTCTAACAAACACACACACATATACACTGAAAAGACACAAACATATATATATATATATATATATATATATATATATATATATATATATATATATATATATATATATATATATATATATATATATATATATATATATATATATATATATATGATTGTAGTAAAATATTAAAACTTCACTTCGCTTACAAATTAATCTGATAAATATTAATTAAGAGAAAATTACACTTTAAACTTTACATAGAAAAACATTTTTTCAGATTTAAACCAGCTGAGAAGAGCAGAACTATTATTTGACTACTTTCTGAAAGCTTCATTTCTAATTTCATACAAAAATAAAAATAAAAATAATGTCTAGTGGAACTAATAGTTGACAACTTGGTAGATTTTAGACTTCAATATATGATTGTGTTTTATATTTATTAGAGCTTAAAGAAAATTTAGGAGCTTTCCAAGATCCTTAGCACTTGCTCCTCGAATCAGAACTAAATGAAAAATCACAACGGTACCTCTTAAAACCTATCTTAGGGAGCCAACCCAACATATATATATATATATATATATATATATATATATATATATATATATATATATATATATATATATATATATATATATATATATATATATATATATTATATATATATATATATATATATAATATAATAAAGGGCTATCGTAGAACATACCACCAAATTAATCTATAAATATAACCAATTTTTAACCAGTTAACAAACCTATTTTTTATATAAAAAATAAAAATAATGATTATAATTAATGATAATAATAATAATAATAATAATAATAATAATAATAATAATAATAATAATAATAATAATAATAATAATAATAATTAATAATAATTAATTATTAATAATAATTAATTATATAATTAATTAACTGAAAAAATTTCTAATGAATTATTCGTTTTAAAAAATTTAAATGAAACAAATTTTGCTATTTTTGATTTTTTTTTTTTTTAAAGAAACAAAAATTATTTTCCAATTTTATCACAAATTGTATGAAAAAAAAAAAAAAAAAAAAAAAAAAAAAAAAATAATTAAATTATAAAAAAAAATTAAAGCTAATACTTATAATTAAATAATAATGATAATATAATAAATTAATATAATAAATAATAATAATTAATTTAATAATAAAATAATAATTAATAATAAATAATATAATAATAATAATAATAATAATAATAATAATAATAATAATAAAAATAATAATAATAATAAAAATAGTAATAATAATAATAATAATAAAAAAAAAAAAAAAAAAAAAAAAATAATATATATATATATATATATATATATATATATATATATATATATATATATATATATATATATATATATATATATATATATATATATATATATATATATATATATATATATATATATATATTCTCTGCTGCACTGGGGGTTTATTCAAAATTGAGAAACTCAAAGGCCGATATGAAATGTTGCAATAGGAAGTAAGAAAATAATTTTTAGAATTATTATGCTTAAGACTTTATCTGTAGGCTGTAAAGTATATGTAAGAATGCGAGTAGCGATTAAATTTTGGGTCAGTGAGTTATAAAGCGAACTGACGAGACGATGTTGGTTGACGAGTGGAACGAGAGTAATGCTTAATGTAAAAGCGACATATAGACCGCTTGACAGAATGGCTCACCGGCAAGGAAAAGATGAAGGAAAAGTGATAAAACGACAATCATTGATTTCTGCCCTTTCAAGAAAAGCTGTGAAAATGGAATCTCCCCAGATATTTAATGCTTATTCCATGCAAAAGAAAAAAAAGGTCTTTATAGCAAGCAGTTGGAGTGGATATGACGAAATTCCAAGGACAAATCAGTGTATCGAACCTCATAGAAGCTTATTTAGAGAAAAATTAATATAATCTTTAACAAGAAAATTATGATAAATTGTGTTCAGTTGATAGATGATTGAAAGAAAATTTTGATGCATTAAAAGTTACTATATTTACTCTGCCCTAATTTAAAAATGCAAGAAAAATCAGAGATCAGTTGCTTAAATGTGGTCATGCTAGCTTTGACTATTTGGAGTTCAGAAGGACATCTTTCAAGGGGAATGAGTAATAAGG
>SEYY01011755.1:17500-30000 GCA_009176605.1 Armadillidium nasatum | reverse complement strand
TGTGTTCTCTCGTATATGTAAATAACCAATTAGTTTTTGAATTATGGTAGTAAAATGTCTCGTTCTTATTAGAGTAATATGGATAATGTTGACTATTTGTGCTTGGTTGAAGTTTTCATCCCACTGGATGGGAAAATTGAATTGCTCAGTTTCATACTTCACATATGAATCACTCCTGAATCATTTTACCTTGGCTTAAAAGATGCTTAATTTAAAGTACCTCCCACCTTAATCAGCATCGTATCTTATAACATAAGAAGCACCGAATGACCTGGTTTGTGATATAGAATTATCCAAAAGTACAGAAAAATTACTAGGCTCCAGACTATAAGTGTGGTATTCTCTAGAAGTTCGATTTCAAGCTCTCTATGTTCCAGGATCTACAAAATATCTTTTATATTATTTTATGTAACTGGTAATTTTAAAAATATAATATTGATAGTTTAATGTCAGCTTTTACCTTTAAACCAAATCCAATTCATTCATTCCTCGAATAGAATCTGAAATTGGTTTTATTATAAAATGAAAAATTAATGCCATTAATTCTAGTTGTTCATGTCTTTCGTATAGAAAAAAGTATACAAAATATAAAAGTTTTGATTAATTTAAATTAAAATATCAGCTGTAGATTTACTTATATTTAGATATATTGCCCTTTAATTTGATGAGCATACTGGTTAATACTACTATTTCATTGGTATCCTAACTTTAAAAGAAGTCACTGGTACATCAAGGAAGATAAGTCATTTTGAAAATTCACCTTTCATTTGTTAAGCCAACATGATTTATTAAAATCCTTACATAATATATCGTCTGACGAAGATTTCGTCAGGGCTGTGGATAAATCACTCCTAGCTTTCCATCATCTATGTGGAAAATGTCCGTTGTTGAACAATGAAAATAAAAATTGTGATAAAGAAACATTTGCATGCCCTCAGATTTTTGATAATTTTCAGTTGATTATGTACAGTATATGACTTTGTACTAAATGACAAAGAAAAATATGCATGTTACGGTTTTAGATCAGTTGAATATCGTATTTTGAGGAGGAGAAGAATGCTAAAAAAAAAAAGTCACTGTCTTTAAGGAGAAGATAAAGAGACTATAATATATATGAATTTCGGTTGTAAATGTTAGTCAAAATTATTACTATATATATATATATATATATATATATATATATATATATATATATATATATATATATATATATATATATATATATATATATATATATATATATATATATATATATATATATATATATATATATATATATATATATATATATATATATATATATATATATATATATATATATATATATATATATATATATATATATATATATATATATATATATATATATATATATATATATATATATATATATATATATATATATATATATATATATATATATATATATATATATATATATATATATATATATATATATATATATATATATATATATATATATTATATTATATATATATATATATATATATATATATATATATATATATATATATATATATATATATATATATATATATATATATATATATATATGTAAGTTGTGTTTAAATCAAGCTATGACGATGTAAGCTACAAATATAGAAGAAGCCTTCACTAAGACATTACAAAATAAGTAAGGCGATGGTAATGGAAATAGAATTAAACTATGCTTGCTATTTTCAAGTTAGAATTGACGTTCTTTTTATTGAAACAAAATTGAAACAAAATTTATTTTCCATTTTGCAATTAAAAATGAAATGTCAATAATTTTTCCTTTTACTTTACAATACAGAGCAAGTTTGGATTATGGTTAAAAATGGATGAAAGAAAGGTAATAAAATTTTATGATCAGTTTTAAAAATTTAAAACTCTAGTAACTAAAAATTTTGTAAATTTTTATCGTCATAATTTAATTCAAAGGAAAAAAAAATGTGAGAATTAGCATTTTATGTTTTTAAAAGAGAGAAAATTAATAATAAACTATCCAGTGTTATTAAATAAATACATACCCGTATAAAATAGGTAATATAGAGAGGTTACACACCGATAGATCTACTTATCGATAGGAATTCTAAATTAAACAGAACGCAATAATTATCAAGATTTGTAATACCAACACCAAAATTTAAAATAGATTTTTTATTCAGAAATGAAGAGCATAATTTCCATTCCGGTTTGGAAGAAGTCTTAAAGGAAAATCTAATAAAAAAAAAAACGAAATAATATAATATTTAAAATCATCAAAGAGTGAAGCTATTGCTCACTTAGAACTATTTCAATATCAAGGAAAACGTCTTTAAACGTCTTAAACCGAATTAACCTAACGTCTGCAATATCGGTAATGTCATAATGTCAATTTAAATGTCTAATGAAAAGAATTTCAGTAATTATACTGAAATAAAGATTTTAAATTATTTTACAGAGCTGAAAGTTTTAACATTGAAAGCACAATTAAATTGTTATTATTATTATTATTATTATTATTATTATTATTATTATTATTATTATTATTATTATTATTATTATATTATTATATTGAAGTTAAAAACTGCAAAATAAAAATTATTACTATTATTAATATTTAGAATTATTGGTATTTATAAAAATACTATAAACGTTATTATCCTTATTATTTTCAAAATTATTATTGTTAATACTATTATTATTATTAGTTATTTTTAATATCACGAGTATAAATATTTTTCTTGACCATTATCAGCATTATTTTAATTATTGCTACAATTATTACTAGTAATATTATTTTTATTAATATCAGAAAAACTACTATTTTAAAGATTATTACTACTATTTAATGTTTTATTATTATTATTAGTTATCATTATTACTATTAGTATTATTATATTAATTTATTATTATTACTTTTAACATTATTATTATTAATTACTACTATTATTTCATTATTATTATTATTATTATTATATTATATAATTAATAAAATTAAATAATTAAAAAAAATTATTATTATTTATTATTATTTTATTATTATTATTAATTATTATTATTATTATTATTATACATTATTGATATAATTTTGCTATTAATTATTACTATTATTATTATTATTATTATAATTATTATTATTATTAGTAGTAGTAGTTGTAGTAGTAGAAATTGTATTTTTATTGCTATAATTATATATTACATGGTTTTTAAGAAAATGTGAATAGAAAGAAGATTAATTAACATTATTCTATATTATGCAATTATTTTTTCCTTAATTAATTAATTAATTAATTTCCTTATTCGTTTTAAATCTCTATTTGATCATAGGACGTTGTTATTATCTCCGAAACCTTTTTCAGGTCAAATTTCATATTAATTAATATGATAATAGTAAAGAAATTTGTAATTGGTATTTTGAAGATGTGCAGGTTTAAAAATTGAATTATTTATATAACCTAAAATATTAAAATGAAAAGTAAAATAATATTTAAATGATTCTCTACAAATGTAGACATTACGAAAATTTCACCTTTTAAATCTATACTAAAATAATAATAAATAAAAAAAAAAAAAAATTTTTCATTTAAAAAAAAAAAAAAAAAAAAAAAAAATGGAATAAATTATCAAGAGATCTTTCTGAGGGTTTTAAACTCGATTTTTTTTCCCTCTTTTCAATAGCTCTTAAAACCTCGTATTTGGTTTCCTATATAAACATTTATATTACAAATACAGATTTATATATATAATATATATATATATATATATATATATATATATATATATATATATATATATATATATATATATATATATATATATATATATATATATATATATATATATATATATATATATATATAAAATTTTAATTATTCAATTGTCGTAATAATTTTTGAATTGTAAATAAAATTTTCATTGAAAAATTATTTGTTTCTCTTATTCTCAAGAAACAATTTCTGTATTTAATAATTCCATGTTAAATTCCTTAAAGCAATTATATAGGCAAATATGAATTGGACAAATATAATAACCACTTCACAAAACAATTTAAGGTATGTCTATATATATATATATATATATATATATATATATATATATATATATATATATATATATATATATATATATATATATATATATATATATATATATATATATATATATATATATATATATATATTCATAAGAAAGCTTATTGAATAAACCACGAATGTCGATAGTTAAATTTGTTTGCCGATATTTTGCAACAACTTCACTTACGCTTTTCACTTCGTAAGTAATGTCGACATATAAAGAAGCTGTCATTTGCAAATGATTTCCTTAAAAGCTTCAATTTATTTATTTATTTTTTTTTTTAACTTTTTTCAACAGAAAAATTCATTGTCTTCTTCTTTCATCATTTTTTAGCATTGTTTTAAAATAAATTTTGATTTTTTTTGTTTTCTTGAATTCAAAAAAATAAAAAATAAATGAAAAAAATAAAATACAAGAAATAAATAAAAATAAAAAAAAAAAAAAAAAAAAAAAAAAAATTTGAATTTTTTTTTTTTTTTTATATATATAAATATTTTAATTTAAAAATTATTTTTAATATATATAATATATATATATATATATATATATTATAATATAATATATATATATAAAAAAAAAAAAAA
This sequence comes from Armadillidium nasatum, assembly GCA_009176605.1. Lineage (NCBI taxonomy): Eukaryota > Metazoa > Arthropoda > Malacostraca > Isopoda > Armadillidiidae > Armadillidium > Armadillidium nasatum. The sequence goes on along the minus strand of SEYY01011755.1, from coordinate 25,357 downwards.
AAATAATAATATATATAATATATATATATAATATATATATATATATATATATATATATATATATATATATATATATATATATATATATATATATATATATATATATATATATATATATATATATATATATATATATATATATATATTTCAAAAAAGTTACAAAATTTCTTAAGTGATTCGAGCAAAACGTGATCTAAATTGAAAACAGAAAATGGCAAGATAAAATGAGGGAGGAACTCAGCAATATATATATATATATATATATATATATATATATATATATATATATATATATATATATATATATTATATATATATATATATATATATATATATATATATATATATATATATATATACTGTTATAAATCCTTATAATAAAATTTTGACATTCTTTAAAGATAATTTAAATGATTTCTTTCCCTCTTCTTTCTTGATCTAATCAACGAGAAAGTGTTTTGTGAAAATTACATAATAAAAATTCTTCCGATAACACAAAAAGTGTTTCCTTTGAAAATTGCTTAAAAAACACAACACACATGTAAACAGATGTGAGTAATAATAGTATTAAAAACGTTAATTATCACCCAATATTTTCGACTTTCGCAATCGATGCCACTGAATTAGAAATTTTGTAGTAGATTACTGCATCTACGCTAACTGTCACAGAATCACGGGTAAGTACCTTGAGAATAATAAAAAATGTGTTTAAGGCATAAAATATTGTAAATGAGAATGGAGTGAGGTGAGTGTTTTTTTCTTTTTCTTTTTAATTGAAAACGTGATAAAATGTTTCTTGAAAAAGTTTTTTTTTTTTTTTTTTTTTTTTTTTTTTTTTTTTTTTTTTTTTTTTTTTTTTTTTTAACGATTGTATTTCATAATATTCAATGAAAATAATTCACACACAGCTTCAATCATCAGTTTTTTTTTTAATTAATCATTCGCTTCACACATTTTACCCTATTAACTTACATCGATTAAAAATAAAAAAATAAAATGATAAATAAAGGAAGAAGCTTAAACTTAAACCTATTGGATGAGCAAAATCTGAACACAAGAAGCACTGATAATTTCTCTTCTATGATAATAGGGGAACACAGATAAGATTATAAGTATAAATATATCAAGTAGCACTATGTAGGATGTTTGCAAGCAAGCAGTCTAAATCTAGAAGTTGGAACATAAAAACTTTACACCTTTAAATGGATATAAAAGCTACCTCAATGCATAAAGGATTTTCTATTTATATACTATTCGAAAAGTTTACAAATTGTCCGAAACATTTTGGAAAACTTTTTGGTATTTATGTAAATTTATTTCTTTCCAGAATTTACAAAAACTATAAAATAAAATTAAAACATAAATATCTACTAGAGTAAAATGATAAAAATAAAGATTTAAAAACTATAAAGAGGTAAGTGGGGGAAGTTTACTGGCCAGAGGATGTCTGTGTTTGCTGGTAGTGGATTGGGAACTATTGAGCCTCACGGGGTGAACCAACAAAGAAAAAACAGGTCTTATAATAAAAAAAAAAAAAAAATTTAAATCCGATCATCTCTGCAATATTCTGTTTAATACTTTTCTTTTATATTTTTTTTGTTCTAATATGGCATGCAGAGGAGTACACAGCTGCAACTCTCTTTTTTTAATAAGGATTTTTAATTTAATATTTCTAAGGCGACTATAAATTTATCTATTCCCTTTATCATAACGAAACCGATACAGAATCATACTTCCTTTCAAGAATTGCATGCAAGATTCTTAATAACATGTGCTTGTGCAAATAAATAATAAATTTAAAAATAATAATAATAATAATAATAATAATAATAATAATAATAATAATAATAATAATAATAATAATAATAATAATAATAATAATAATAATAATAACATCATGCAATTTGCTTTAAGGAAGTTGTTAAAGGACAGTACAAATTCTCCTCCGTCTTAAACTATCAATTAAAATTCGAATGGAAAAAATTAAAATTACATCTTAAAATATATAATAAACCAAAATAAGAAATAATAGAGACACTGTACTGTCCTCTTAACATGGAAACGATTCTCCTACTTTTCCTAAATGTTGCTTTTAAGGGATTTAATTAGTAAAATAAAATGAACGTTTCGTCTATCAAAAAAACACCAATTCATGGGCTAAAATTATAAGCATAAATTAAAATAAATAGTAGTAGTAACAATAATAATAATAATAATAATAATAATAATAATAATAATAATAATAATAATAATAATAATAATAATAAGCATGGAAAATAAAATTAAAATGCTCCATAGTGCCTGCATTTAATTGGCCAAGGTGTATCACTTATATATATATATATATATATATATATATATATATATATATATATATATATATATATATATATATATATATATATATATATATATATATATATATATATATATATATATATATATATATATATATATATATATATATATATATATATATATATATATATATATATATATATATATATATATATATATATATATATATATATATATATATATATATATATATATATATATATATATATATATATATATATATATATATATATATATATATATATATATATATATATATATATATATATATATATATATATATATATATATATATATATATATATATATATATATATATATATATATATATATATATATATATATATATATATATATATATATATATATATATATTCCTTCATTTATTCAATGTATTTTTCATTAAAGTCAAAGCAAGGGAACTAAAAAAAAAAAGTTAATGCAGCAAATTCTTACAGAGCAAATTATAAAAGCAATCTTTGGTAAAAAGATTAGTATAAAAGCATATAGAGAATAAAAGCATACGCTTTGCCGTTATAACATTATCGATTTAATTATTAATTTTAATAAATTATATTTAATAGTTTATCGTGTTGTAAATACTTTAAAATACTGAAAGAGCAAAAAATATATTGTATAATAAGGCTTAAAGTTCAAAAAAGTGATATTCAAAGTTGGTGAAAAGTGCTATAAAAAACGCTAAAATATTTTTGGCAAGAAGAAGAAGAAAAGCAACAAAAATTTATAACTAAAATTAAATATAAAAAAATTGCAGATAGAAAAATTAGGGCGAAACAGAAGAATAATCACTTTTTATTAGTCAAGGTTCTCTAGTTCAAAGCTTTCTGTTTGAATATTTTCTTCTTTAAATAAATGTTAGTGTTTTTTCGATAGAACGAATGAAAAGGTTTTTACTTTAAATTTTTATTACAATAAAACGAATTTAAACTATGGGAAAAGGTCTCTTATCTACTTTGTTAGAAATTGTATCTTAACAGGCTTCCTATTGAGTCCAATTTCTACAAGGAAATTTTAAATCAAAATTTCAAGATTTTTCTACACATGAGGGACACGGCAGATTAAAATTAAGATTAGAATTACAATTCACTCAATCTAGAGCCTCAGTGAGGACAGTTAATCTATTAAGTATTTAAAATTTTAAATGAAGTATATTAGCTTCTAAAGAAAAATTAAAGTGGGCAAAAAATTAATAAGCTATGAAAAGAAGAGAGATAGAGAAAAAGATTAAATAAAACTGTAGAAAATGAAAAATAATTAAAAAACTATGATTTTTTTTGCTCTATTTTATGTAAACAAAGTAATGAAAGATATAAGAAGACTGCTGATACGAGGCCTTAATCTAACGTATACTTTTGAAAAATTAAACTAAATGTTAATGCTGATACCTTAAACAAAAAAAAAAACTTTAAAATTTTAGTACGTAATCTATTAGTCATTGAAATCATTCCGTACCAAAAAATATATTATGAAAAATTCTAAAGCCCATTTCAAGAAACATTAAATTACTGAAATAAAATTTGAATATAACAGTAAAAATGACCTAAATAAAGCAAAATGAATTTCAAACATCAATAAGAACACAATGAATATATGTAAGTATATTTATGCTTGCTAATTTGAAAAATCATTCTCAAAAAAAGGGTAGTTTTTTTTAAAGTATTTTCTAATACCGTGATCCCTTCTCTACCTTATATCTTGAATGTTTATTTCTGCTCCAAGAGGATCATAGACTCTGTAGTATACGACTCCATCTACGGATATTGTCACGGAATCTCGTGTCAATATCTGTGGAACGTAGGGCAAAGATATCAAAACATATTTCTTCACAGGATATTGTCCAGTTTCCCCCTTTTCTCTAATCATTATCATTTTAAGGATAAATGTGAAAATATTTTCAATGCGCTGGATCTTAATCTCATTTAATTATTTCTCTTTAATTCAATGTGGTAGTAATTAAAAAAATGACTTCTGGTAATTAAAGTTCCAATAAAAATAATACAATAATAAAAATATTTTAAAAATAATAATAATTTCGAATGTACGATAAAATATTCCTAAAATTTGAAAAACGAGTTTTTCATTTAATCATTGAATTCAAAACATCAGCGAACGAAGTGTTACAACTGATACAAAATCATGATTCCGTATTCAAAATTGTAAGAAAAAAAAAATAAAAAAACAGAAAAATATATGTTCGAAATATCTCTTTATCCAATTTCCTTTTAAATAAATTATTATCTTCAAACGTGATGAGTTTCCAAATATATCTTATTGAGCTTCGATGTAGGAAATTTTAAAGTCTGCCCTTGGCTTATACTTTAAACTATTTACTTATTAATATCAGGACACGCCTGAAATATTCAATTAATATTTATCAGCCTAACCTATTTTTAATATATATATATATCTAATTTAAAGACTTTTTGTAAATAATATATATATATATATATATATTATATATATATATATATATATATATATATATATATATATATATATATATATATATATATATATAACCTATTGATATTATTTACCTACACTATTCAATCTATTTTCCTAACCACTATATTAAACGATCTTTTTAATCAAATCTCAGCCACGTCTTTCTATCTATTTACGTAACCCCCCCCCCAAAAAAAAAAAAAAAAAAAAAAAAAAAAAAAAAAAAAACTACACGACAGGTGTCAGTCAGCATATTTGTTGGTAAAAAAAATTAGCTAATTAGAATCATTCTGCCAAAAAAGTTCCTCTCTCTCTCTTTTTATATAAACAAAGTGAAAGGAGTTTCATGGACATTAGGATTTTAATTTGCTGATTTTTATTTAACTACAAATATGCTGACCAGCAATTATTGTGTACAGTAATTTTCTTAGACTGCTGAACATTAATTTATTTATCAATTAAATTTGCATGACTATATAACTTATCTATATTCTCGAATTTCAACCTAATCAAAAATTCTCCACCGAAAATGATTCGTATGTTTTCTTATAATTTTAACATCATATTAATCTACATTATTCGTACCTAACTGATTAATCAACGCCTACCTAATTTAAAGACTTTTTGTAAATTATTATTACATATATATATATATATATATATATATATATATATATATATATATATATATATATATATATATATATATATATATATATATATATATATATATATATATATATATATATATATATATATATATATATATATATATATATATATATATATATATATATATATATATATATATATATATATATATATATATATATATATATATATATATATATATATATATATATATATATATATATATATATATATATATATATTTACGTAATGCTATTTTAATTCACATTCATCATTTTTCCTAGAAAATCTATAACTATCAATCTACAATCTACACCGATTAGGAAGTCTCATTCTCATTCCACAAAAACTTAGAAAAAAAAGTTAATTTTGTTAATGCAATCTACGTAAACATCGCAATAACAACATTAGGATAACTAATCTAAACTATTCTAAATCTTTAATGTAAAATATACTGCAGTTTAAACCTAACATTTGGGCAGTATATGTTTAAATTTAATTTAACAGGAAATCCAATCTATTTTGGTGTTTTTCATTCAATCTATCAACTTATTCTATTTATTCAGGGATATCTATTTTTTCGAGTGAACTGTATATTTTCCGCCTATATATATATATATATATATATATATATATATATATATATATATATATATATATATATATATATATATATATATATATATATATATATATATATATATATATATATGCACAAATCCTATGTAACTGGTATATGGAGAAAGCTTTGAACTGTTTAATATCATTCTCACATACAATATTAAATAATAATAGGAAGAATGAACTAAAAATGAATGAGGAAAATTTTTTTTATATATATTAACAAACGTTAAAAAAAAAAGGTTTATTTTTGGAGTGGTTCAAACGAATGGACACCACTCCACCAGTGCATAAGATTTCGACATTGTGCTTATTTTCGAAAATATTATTATTTCTTTTTTCGTCACCGTGAAGAGAATACTTAATAATAAATAAGCGTGCAAATAAGCGGTGAATTTTTAATATATATTTTGTGTTTTGTGCTTTCAATTAAAAAAAAAAGAAAACAGTAAATAAATTATATAAATAAATATTGGTGCTTATTTTCCTAATAAGAACAATAGTTACGTAGCAAAGGAGTGCTCTTATAATTTTAAGACTTGTATTCGAAAATCTCTTGATGCCATTTTAAGCTTTTAGCAGAAAAAAAAAATAATGTGAATTAAAAGTTCTAACTTAAGAGATATGAATATCTGCAGGAGAGTAAAGGTATGTACATATTATTATTATTATTACTATTATTATTATTATTTAATATCATTATTATTATTGATTTAATCAGTATTTATTATTATTATATTATTATTATTATTATTATTATTATTTTTTATTATTATTGTTTATTATTATTATTATTATTATTATTATTATTATTATTATTATTATTACATATAATTTTATTCAAAGACAATATTTAGTTTAGACTTTAACATCACTTAAAAGGAAATTCGCTGCGAAAGGAAACTAATAAATAGCTTAAAACTAAACTATTTATAAGATAGTTAAACGACCACTGGACAACAATTGACTTGAGTAGTCAAAAGTATCACAGAGAACAACATCAAAATAAAAAGATAAACACTATCAGGGCAGATTTTATAAGGATGCATCAAAGAGGGAGATGAAAGAATACGAAAATGCTAGCGCAAAGAGGGCTGGACTTAGGGACGTTGTGTGCCAGTTCCAGCAGCCAATCATCAGCGTGGAAGGGGGGGGGAAGGGGGCTGAGCAAGGAGTTTGAAAGGTGTGTGTGGTTGGCACCTGTAATCTTCTACGTTGGTCTCTGACATAGTAGCATCCTTAACCCTCATGTAGATGACCGCCTCCACTGATACAGGAACCGAGTCCAGCGACAATATCTTGAAATTGATGTCTCTTTATTAACACTGACTTTTAAAAATCCCCCTCTTTAATTCCAACACCCGACCCTCCTTTTCATCCCACCTCTTGACCACCACAAAGCTAAGATCTCTCCTTTTAATATAATTATTATTATACAAAAAATGTAACTGCTATGTTATTATTTTATAAGAGAATTGTTGCATATTTTTAACTTTAAAAAACAGTTCCAGGGATTCCGTTGTTTTAGCATAAATTATTACTTAGGATTTAAGTAATAGCTTTATTAAACATAAAATAAAAAATCAAAGCCAAAAAAACATTAGCAACATGAAGGCTTGGGTGCTGGTGATTAAGAGTGAGCAACGGAACACCTTCAAGAGAAGCTCAGCGATATCTACTACTTTCTATAGCCAAACCCTCCCCTATTTATCTTAAAACATGCTGCTTTGATCTGCACCACCAGAGAAATGCAATGAAAGT
>SEYY01011755.1:10000-12500 GCA_009176605.1 Armadillidium nasatum | reverse complement strand
TAAATATAGGTTATATTGATAATTTTATATCTTACATTTTTTCAAACTTTACCTTATGGTCTTACCTAAGTAAACATGTTGAATCACTATTGTGAATCAGAAATTTTTTTTTTTTAAATTTTTGTACTTTTTATAAACATACAAAATCTGAAATTTTTTTCCTGAGAAAATACATATAATCATTAATTTAAGTGGATGTTGGCTATTCTACTCCTTCCTTATAATTAAATAAACCATTTAAATTTATATCTAATTTTCTTAACCTAAAATTTCAGTGCTTTTCACCTCTATACAAATTTTAGGCAACCCCAGCCAGAGCCCCAGTCAGTCCCTGTATATATATATATATATATATATATATATATATATATATATATATATATATATATATATATATATATATATATATATATATATATATATATATATATATATATATATATATATATATATATATATGGTAATTATTAAGAATGAGACTCCCAATTTTTTTTTCTACTTACCCTAATATTACTATATATATATATATATATATATATATATATATATATATATATATATATATATATATATATATATATATATATATATATATATATATATATATATATATATATATATATATATATATATATATATGGCTTTATTCAAGATCAGTATCCTCAAATGTCGATATTTGTAAATATCGATATTTGATTTGATATATCGGGATCGCCCCTATCTCTTCGGTCTGCCTACCTGTCAATAATATATGTGTTATATGGCTGTAGTCATGATCTTACGGCAACAATTCAGCAAAAGGTTAGGCCTGTATACCACGGCAAAGCCGGTCGTCAGGTTAAATAGGTCGAAATGGGTTCATTAGAAAACTAAATAATAATAATAATAATATAAAAAAAAATAATTGATACTTCATAAAAAATTGATACTTCATAAAAAAAATCGTTTGAACATGAGGATACTGATCTTGAATAATATATATATATATATATATATATATATATATATATATATATATATATATATATATATATATATATATATATATATATATATATATATATATATATATATATATATATATATATATATATATATATATATATATATATATATATATATATATATATATATATATATATATATATATATATATATATATATATATATATATATATATATAGTCTTGAATTCAATTTAGCAACACTGTAAAAAAAAAAAAAAAAAAATCGTGAATGGACAATACGTCTCAGAAAAGTACAAATGAATTTGCTGCAGATGAAATGGTACACCATATTGTAAAAAAAATACATTTTAATAATTTTTTTATTTTTTATTTTGTTTTTTTTTTTTTTTTTTTTCTTTACAAAATCCTTTTTGTTCGCTGATAAACCAAAAAAAATCATATTACGATCATTTCCTCTATGTAGTTAGACTGAATAAAAAAATAAAAAATTTGTGAGTTCATTCTTAAAAATTACCAATATTTATTAAAATTATAAAGACAAAATACTAAAATGCCTGAAAAAATATATTTAAGAGTGGAATAGTAAATATCACCACCACTCATGTGTTGGAGGGTACAGGGGGCTCTGACCCCTGTAAGAAAATAATTGTGTGCCATGCATTTACATTTTCACTGGTGAATTACAATAATATTTAAGGTAAATTAAAAATTTCTTGATATATGCTTTTTATTATTAATACCTGTTAATAGATTCAAATGCATGGCACATGGACATTTGTTTATGGAGGGGCTCTGTCCTTATACTTCCTGACTCATGAGTAGTGATATTTACTTTTCCGTGCTTAAATATGCTGTTTTCATTCATTTTGGCATACTTTGTCTATATTTTCAATAAATATTCAATACTCACTGACCAATGAGTGGTGGTGATATTTATTTTTCTGCTTATAAATATGTTGTTTTTCATGCATTTCAGCATATTTTTATATTTTCAATTTAGTGAAAATACAAAGTGATTGTGATGGACTATATATATATATATATATATATATATATATATATATATATATATATATATATATATATATATATATATATATATATATATATATATATATATATATATATATATATATATATTAGGGAATGGTGCGATACCAAAATTTTTTTACCGATACCTGAAAATATGCCGATACTTACCGATACCAATACTTTATCCATTCATATATATACCAAAATTTTTACCGATACCGATTCTAAGACTTTCAAATTCACCGATACCCGATATCTAAAAATATGCCGATACCGATACCGATACTTCACTCCATCCCTAATATATATATATATTATGGTACCAAATTGTTAATGTTAAAATGTGAAGACTGTTGTTATTTTTACAAAAAAATCAAAAACAATCATAGATTGTTTTTTAAAAAATCAACTGATTTATATAATTTCTGATTTTAATTGTCATCCCTGTGTTATATAGATTATTTATTTTTCCCCTACTTAAAATTATAGAGGATATTTAAT
>SEYY01011755.1:0-5000 GCA_009176605.1 Armadillidium nasatum | reverse complement strand
CCTTGCATATACAAAAACGAATCAGAAATTTTTGTAATACATTTATAAATTTTTTTTAAAAATTTCCAATTAAAATTGGTATTAAATTTACATATTAGTTTGAATGGATTGATGATAAAATAAAATATTAGTTTTTCTCCAAAGTTAACTGTCTTAATTTTTTTTTTTTATTTTGGGTGAAAATTCTTGAACTTTTATTTTATTTACTTAATTTAAAAAAAAAATTTTTTAAGTTAGTGAATAACAGAATTTATTTTTTTCCTCTATACATTATAAAAATTTCAATAAAGAAATTTTCGATATATTTTTATAATTAAAATGAACATTATTTTTTTTCTTTTTAATTATAAAAAAAGAAAATTATTTTCTTCACATTGTTGAAAATTATTATCTTTACTTATAATAGTAAAACTCAATAAATTTTTTTTATAAGGCTGTATTTATATTTTTTATCAATGATATATATATATATATATATATATATATATATATATATATATATATATATATATATATATATATATATATATATATATATATATATATATATATATATATATATATATATATATATATATATATATATATATATATATATAAAACCACTCTAAAAGAAGAGTTTAGGGTGCTCAAAACCCGGTGTCAAAATTGAGTATTCAAAGTCTTCATTCAGAAGAGTTTCGTTTCTTAAATATGACAAGTTTAACTGCTCTGGAAAAAACTGCTCAGTTGAGAAAAATTTCTTTTCATTTTGATTTTTAGAAAGTCTTCATTTTAAAAAGTTAGCACCCTCAATTTTGACACCGGTTTTGAGCACCCTAAACTCTTCTTTTAGAGCGGTTTTTCTTTTGTGTGTATATTTCTACCCTTTTTAATGCTTCTTGGGACACTTAAGTAAATATATTAAAGAGGATCTGAGAAGCATTGGATAAGACTTCCTTGTGTCTGAAGAAGCTTTAAATTGAAAGGGATTATAATTAATAAGAATGAACTGGCATTGTGGGAATGTAGCTTCAATTATATAAGAATATTTCTATTAAGTTGATATGTAAGTGATCCTATATACGAATGTTTTAAGTAAATTTTTTTTTGATACAGTAGGAAAATGAAATGGGTCTGAAGATATTAGTGATACTCGTTAATACTTTTTTCCAACTTGGAACTTTGGTAACACATTAAAATGGAAAAGTATTTTTATAAATTCATCTCTTGTATGGAATATATATATATATATATAGTGATGAATCGCATATATATTTTCTCATTTGCGGATGCGGATGCAAATATTAGAATTTTCGTCAAGTGCGGATATATGCGAAAGTTGAATTTTCGAAAGTGCGGATATTGGATCAGATGTATAATTTTTACAAGTTGGATGCGGATGTTAATGATAAGAATACGAATATGGTATATATATATATATATATATATATATATATATATATATATATATATATATATATATATATATATATATATATATATATATATATATATATATATATATATATATATATATATATATATATATCAGGAGCGATACTATTTGAACCATAAATATTAAGTTAATACCTAAACATAATATTCTTTATGCACTAGACTTCTAAAATTTTACATTTTAAGTAATCGCACCCCATATATATATATATATATATATATATATATATATATATATATATATATATATATATATATATATATATATATATATATATATATATATATATATATATATATATATATATATATATATATATATATATATATATATTATATATTTTTAATATTTTTATTTTCAATGATATAAATAATTGTGTTAATTTAGAGGGACAAATCCGAAAGCGACCCTAATTTAAAAGCAGTGAAAAGTCAATCAGAGGGAAAAAAAAAAAAAAAAAAAAAAAAATCCCCGAAATTCAAGGGAAAGAAAGAAAAGAATGAATGAATCGCGGCGGGCTGCGACGGGCTGCGACGGACCTCGAAGGAAAACGGACTGACCAACAAAAGAAAAAAAAAAAAAAAAAAAAAAAAAAAAAAAAAAAAAAAAAAAAAAAAAAAAAAAAAAAAAAAAAAAAAAAAAAAAAAAAAAAAAAAAAAAAAAAAAAAAAAAAAAAAAAAAAAAAAAAAATAAAATATATATATATATATATATATATATATATATATATATATATATATATATATATATATATATATATATATATATATATATATATATATATATATATATATATATATATATATATATATAGAAAAAGTTCACATCTCACGGGCATTGCCCTATTCTAGGAGAGGAACTTTCCTAGGTAGTATATATCTAGGATTCCCAAGTGGGATCGAACCGGTGCCCTCAAGCACGTGAGTCAATCACTTTACCGTTTGAGCCACGGTAATACGGCTATATATATATATATATATATATATATATATATATATATATATATATATATATATATATATATATATATATATATATATATATATATATATATATATATATATATATATATATATATATATATATATATATATATATATATATATATATATATATATATTAAGAGATATTTTGATTTTTAAAAGAGATAATAAAATATATATATATATCTCTAATGTTAGAGGGGAAAAAAAAAAACTGGATTCAAACAATGCCGTTCCAGGCATTCTTTGTTCGAGGAAACGCAATAAACGTAAGGAAAATATTATTGCATTTTCAGAGAAAACAGTTCCGTTTATTCAATAAACATGATAAAAATCTGATGTCGAAGCAAAACATATGTAGATATCACAATCACTGCATAATTATTTTAAAAACTGTTAAAAAGAAATTCCAAATAATAATAATAATAATAATAATAACAATAATAATAATAATATATAATAATAAAAAAAATATCAATTATAGTATTTAAAAATAAAAAAAATTCATTTCACGAAAAAACAAAAATTTTTAAAATATTTTAAAATGGAGAATTTCTCGTTTGTTTTGAAAAAATTAATACAAAAGAATTTGATGATGATGATAATAAATAATAATAATAATAATAATAATAATAATAATAATAATTTTAATATAAAAAATATTTAGATACTTTGCTTTGTAGAAGTACCCAAAATTTTTAAGTTTCAAATCGCTTCTCCCCATTAAAAAAAATAAAAATAATAAATAAATAAATAAATAATAAAAAAGAAAATTAAAGCTAAGCATTCCCATAATACCATTTTCGACATTTTATCCAATGATAAAAACTATAGAGGAGCAACAACATTTGCAAAATTGTGAAACATGTAAAAAAAAAAAAAAATAATAAAAAAAAAGAATGCTCATTTTCTTTCCAATACTTTTCCGCAATCTGCAAACAACGAAGTCGAACAAGATATGAAGTGACCCACACACACACACACCTCCACTACCCCCATGTTATATATATATATATATATATATATATATATATATATATATATATATATATATATATATATATATATATATATATATATATATATATATATATATATATATATATATATATATATATATATATATATATATATATATATATTTTTTTTTTTTTTTTTTTTTTTTTTTACAGAACGCCACCACTCACGGGCAGAGCCCTTTTCAAGGAGGGGGCACACACACATGCACAAAGCTCAAAACAAAACACACACACACCTAACGCACAGCCCTCAGGTGGGCGCAGACGGAAGCCTTGAAGAGTGGAAGATTAAATACAGGAGGAAAAATAAATGATGGTAGAGAGTTCCACAGAATAGAAGTGGCTGGAAAGAAGGAGATACCACAACGAGCTAGCCTAGGATTTCCTACGTCCACACAAAATTGGTGCGAAAGCAGGGCACCCCTTGTGCAACGAGGACGACGCAACGGTGGAGGAATGCGAGAGGCCAATTCCCTCGAGCACCTGCCATTGTAGTACCTGTAGAAAAGAGATAGCGTGCCAACGTCACGTCGCAGAGACAGAGGGTCAAGTGAGTTTGAAAGTAGGGGACAGTTTATTAATCTCTTAGCTTTTGACTCAACCCTATCCAGAAGAGAGGAGGAGCCGGAGCCCCCCCAAATGTGAGAACAGTACTCCATACAAGGACGAATAAGACCCTTATATATTTGGAGTAACTGCTCAGAAGAAAAAAATTCTCGCAATCTGAACAGGACTCCCAGCTTCTTAGAGGCCGCTTTAGCAACCATTGTGATATGTGGTTTCCAAGATAGTTTGTTGTTTATGTTAGACCAAGAATGTTAATGTTATTTACAGGTGAGACGGGAGAGCCATCGAAGAGGATAGGAAAGTTAGGAGGTGTTTTTGAGAGGGAGATGTGAAGAAGTTGAGTTTTTAAAGAGTTGAATTTTACAAGGTTGCTATGACCCCACCGGGAAATCCCATCCAGATCGGCAAGAATGGAATCGGAAAGTTGAAGACGAGAAGCAAGTCTAGAAGCAAAAGAGGGAGCAGGTTTGAAATGAGTAGAAGAATGCAGAGTTGAATCATCAGCATAAGAGTGAACAGAGTTAGAAGTGCAGTGGAGAAGATCGTTAATGAAAAGTAAGAATAAGGTTGGAGATAAAACAGAACCCTGAGGAACACCACAGTTGACAGAAAAGGAGGAAGAGGTCGCTCCATCTACAACTGCCGAAATGGAACGATCTGAGAGAAAACTAGACAAGAGTAAGCAAAGGGAAGGAGGAAACCCAAAGGAAGGGAGCTTAGAGAGCAGTGACGCATGCCATACCCGGTCGAAAGCCTTGGATATGTCAAGCGCCACCACACAAGACTCCCCGAAGTCCCTAAGGGCAGAAGACCATAGATCAGTAAGATAGGAAAGTATGTCACCAGTTGACCTCGAGCGACGAAAGCCATACTGGTGATCAGAGAGAAGAGAATGAGACTCCAAATGATCCAGGAAATGAGAGTTGAGGAGAGTTTCAAAAATTTTAGATAGAACACAAGTGAGAGCTATAGGTCGATAGTTAGAAGGGTCAG
>SEYY01011754.1:5000-11784 GCA_009176605.1 Armadillidium nasatum | reverse complement strand
TCTTCCTCTTAAGACCCACATTATGGGAAGTAAAAGAGAAGTAAAAATGGAAGCATTTCCCTAGAGAGAAGAAAGTTGTTGGCGGGTATTAAAAGGTTTACGCATTTCCAGTTCGACTAAAAGCAAATAAGAGGTAATGGAGTGACCGATAAATAACCGGACGTGAAGATATTGGCTTCAGGTCGCGATAATTAATAATTAATCAACATATATATATATATATATATATATATAATATATATATATATATATATATATATATATATATATATATATATATATATATATATATATATATATATATATATATATGTAAGCGCAGGCTTCACCGTCCAAACGGTTGCCCTTTTAGAAAATAGTTTGAATTGCCCTATTTCAGAGAAATAAACTAAAAATTTTAGTTCGATCGGAGTTAAGAACATTCAAATATTTAAGCTTCGGCTTAAAATTATTTTTTAAAAATTTATTTTTACAAGACAAGGTAAATTAGTAGGTGGAACATTACGTTAACTTAGCCTTACTTAACGTAACCTAACCTAGTGGTGGTGAAATATTTTTTTATAATAGATATATATATATATATATATATATATATATATATATATATATATATATATATATATATAATATATTATATATATATAATATATATATATATATATATATATGCAGTACCTGTGGAGACCTGTTTAATATTAGAGTTTAAACCCCTCTTACCTAATTCGAGTGAGAGTAAGATGTAAAGTTTCACAAGAAGTAAATAATGCTCTCATCGACATTTGCCTGATTTGAACGATCGTAAATCAATGCCGAAACAAAACGGATTATAATGATGTAATAAATAATCTTGACCTTCAACTTCAAAAGTTGAAATGACAAGAAAAACGATTTTAGAAAAATGCTTCTCAAAAAGCTATATTTTAATGTCATAAAAATTAAACAGCTCATTCCTTATGGATAATATATATATATATATATATATATATATATTATATATATATATATATATATATATATATATTATATATATATATATATATAATATATATATATATATAGAGAGAGAGAGAGATAGATAGATAGATAGATAGATAGAGATAATAGAGAGAGAGAGAGAGAGAGAGAGAGAGAGAGAGAGAGAGAGAGAGAGAGAGAGAGAGAGAGAGAGAGAGAGAGAGAGAGAGAGAGAGAGAGAGAGAGAGAGAGAGAGAGAGAGAGAGAGAGAGAGAGAGAGAGAGAGAGAGAGAGAGAGAGAGAGAGAGAGAGACTAATTAATGAATACTTCGTTACGGTTTTATTTTCATACTTTTTTAAATTTTATTTTTTTAACTAATATATTGTAATATCAACACCAACCAGCAAAAAAAAAAAAAAAAAAAAAAAAAAAAAAAAAAAAAAAAAAAAAAATGTACAAAATAAGAAAACAATATATATATTTTTAACATTTTTGGTTTTCTTTTTATCTGAAAAGGGATTCTGGGCTGACGAATTCTTCCAATGAGCCCAAGTTTTGTTTCGAACATTTTAAATTTTCATACAAAGGTAAATATCGTTTTATACACCAAATGTACTTAAAAAAAATATCAAATCTATTTCGTTCATAAAAAAAAATCAAATTTAATAGAAATTATAACAGTAATTAGGGTAGTATTAATTATACTAAAATATTAATAAAAATTATATTAATAATAATACCAGGAATAAGTAAAATAATAATTATAATAATAATAAAAATTACAATAATAAACAAATATAATAATACCAATAATAATAATAATAATAATCTTTCAGTTACAAATTTACATATACAAATATCGTGTACTTTACATGTTTTGATACTAAACTGAAATGGGCTTCTGGGGAGACGAAATCGTCCTTTGAGCCATTAACTATAATAATAATAATAATAATAATAATAATAATAATAATAATAATAATAATTATTATTATTATTATGGTAATTATGATAATAATAATAATAATAATAATAATAATAATAATAATAATAATAATAATAATAATAATAATAATAATAATAATAATAATAATAATAAAAGTGTTTTCATTTACAAAAATTCTTTTGTTATAATTTATCTAACATTATTTTTAACATATGCAAATTAAAACAATAGTACATTAAATCTCAAAATCTTGTATTCGCTTCAGAAGAGTATTTAGGAGAACAAAGAAGAAGAAGGTCAACTCTATAGGAAATTCCTCTATGCTTATCAATCGTCACTTTTAATTGTAGACCAGTTTAGCCTACATATGGTGCGTATCAGCTGCACGCTTAAATAAATTAATGTGGATCTGAGAAGCATTGGAGTGAGATTCCTTGTGTCTGAAGAAAGTATGAATTGAGAGAGAGAGAGTTATAATTTATAAGAATGAACTGGCATTGGTGGAATGTAGCTTCATATACTGTAAGAATATTTCTAATATGTTGGAATGAAAGTTATTCTATATAAGGACGTTTTAGATATAATTTTTGTTTAGGTAGAGTAGGAAAATAAAGAGTTGGTCTGAAGATATTAGTGAGAAACTCGTTAATACATTTCCAACTTGGAATTTTAAGAATAAATTAGAATAGAAACTAGAATGCTAATTTGAGCAAAATTTAAATGCTCCATGAATTCTAGATCTTAGAAGTAACAAAATGAACTTGAGAGAGATATTACTAAAATAGTTTGTAGCAAGAAGGGTAAAGGTAGATTTTCTATAAACAGATATTTTAAACAGGTTATTATGCGTAACATATATGTATCTAAAAAAGATATAGACTTATTAACTTTCTGTTGTCCAATGGTGAATCTCATACAGTTATTTGCATGAGCTTTCTACTTGAAAACTACGAAGCAGTCATCCTTGTAGCAACGAAAAAGAAGGGGTTTCAATAGAGAGGGGTCTTGCTTGATCCATCATTTTTTATAATAACAAAGGAAGCCATTTCAAAATTTAGGAACTAAAGGAGACCCCATAGTCATAACATCAATTTGGCTTTATGGTTATTTATTATTTCTTGATGATGCTAAACTTCGATTTTAGTCTTGGATTTTATTTGTTATTTTAATATCAATAATTATATTTTTATTATAATATTGTAATTATCATTATTTTAAATATCTTATTTATAGTTAATGAATTTACAGTTTGAGTTTATTTTGAAATAGAAAATTGTAAAACTTAGTTTGTGCTGAAGACGGACCGAGATAGCTTTGAAACATACATGGTGTATTATATAAGAATATGGAAATCTTAGTATTGGCTTTAACCTATATATTATATATAATATATATATATATATATATATAATATATATATATATATATATATATATATATATATATATATATATATATATATATATATATATATATATATATATATATATATATATATATATATATATATATATATATATATATATATATATATATATATATATATATATATATATATATAGCGGCTCCGTAGCTCAGTCGATCGAGCACTCGTGATAGCAAACGAGAGGTCCAGGGTTCGAGGCCTGGCCGGGCGGGAAATATGAGCGGTTTCTCCTTGCGCTTTGCCTCGGAATGACTCATCGTTAAATGAGTACATAGTGGGGTGCTCTGCCACTGATGGGAAAACTCCCGGCATCCGCGATAGGCCTGGCCCAGCCAGCGGTACCGCTGTGGGCCAAGAAACTCTAGGATCTTCCTCGAAAGATCCTGCTGACAGGTTTTCGCACCTACAGGAGTATGGTGATATATATATTATATATATATATATATATATATATATATATATATATATATATATATATATATATATATATATATATATATATATATATATATATATATATATATATATATATATATATATATATATATATATATATATATATATGGTATTAGTTTAGCCTATGGCATGAGTCTGTATTTTTTACTATTTTGAAATATAAAGATAAAATATGCTGAAATGCATTTCATATTTAAGAGCGAGAAAAAGAAATGTTTACTCCGAACGGTGAAGATATTGTTCTTTGACTGTCTTTCGTTTTTGCAAAATACTTGAATACCAGGTAGGTTGCCATATTTGTCCTTAGACCTTTCATAATTTTTAGCATTTTATTTGAGAGAGACAGCGTTTGCCTAGGTTAGGCCCAATTAGCTGGTAGTAGGCGTAGATATACCCTTCAAGTCAAGATTAGGTTAAGTCGAACTAGTTTCTTAGATTTATCAGTTTGAAAGATTTAGCAAACTATTTCGACTTAAACAAAACCTTGACTTGAAGGGTAAATCTACTCCTATTGCCAGCTAATAGACCTAACCTGACAAGCGCTATCTTTCTCAACTCAAAAAAAAAAAAAAAAAAAAAAAAAATCTAAAAATTACCAAAATAACGAACGGTCTAAGGACAAATATGACAGTCAAAGAACAATCGCTTCACCGTTCAGAGTAAACATTTTTTTTTGTTGCTTTTCCGCACTTAAATATATATGTTCAATGCATTTCATATATATATATATATATAATATATATATATATATATAATATATATATATATATATATATATATATATATATATATAATATATATATATATATATATATATATATATATATATATATATATATATATATATATATATATATATATATATATATATATATATATATATATATATATATATATATATATATATATATATATTATATTATATATATTATATATATTATATATATATTATTATATATATATTATATATATATATAATTATATATAATATTATATATATATATATATATATATATATATATATATATATATATATATATATATATATATATAATATATACTTTATTATATTTATATATATATATATATATATTTATATTATATATATTATATATATATTATATATATATATATATATATATATATATATATATATATATATATATAATATATATATATATATATAGTATTTTATTATATATATATATATATTATATATATATATATATATATATATATATATATATATATATATATATATATATATATATATATATATATATATATATATATATATATATATATATATATATATATATATATATATATATAATATAATGTGTGTGTGTGTGCGTATATAACAGTTTTTTATTTGATAAATAATTATTTTTTTCAAAAATGTGTTTCAGATCCTCCAATGCCTTCCAATTACATAGAAAACATTAAAAATTTTAAAATATTTTAGTCCGTCCTCAGAATACTGTCACGTGACGATGACGTCACGAATAAAGAAAAATGCAAATGGAGACTCTGAAGTAACGTGATTAAAAATTTCGAGTTAGTGTGAAAGAATGATGGGGAAAAAAATTAGGGTTGAAACGAAAAACAACGTGGTCAAAACTTAAGTTGCCCAAAATCCACGTAGTCGAAAAAATACGTGATGTTTGTCGAATGACGTCAAAGGGTACTGTGTACAAAACTTAAAGGATCCACGTTTGAGCATGTTACACTATGCACAAAAGTGCATAAAACGAAAGATGATTTTTGTACGATCATGGTGTAAACTAAGGCTTATACACCTGAATTTTCTTCCTTTCACCTCTCGAGTCACGCAGGTTAACGAAAATTACCTCTAAGTCTGAGACTAATAATGAACTTAGTCATCAGAACCAGTTTTCTGCATCTTTGAAAGATGAGTATAAAAAGACGAATAGTTAGAATAAATGAATATTTTATTGATTCTCCTGAACTAAAGTTTATATTTAGTCATCATTACGTTACTTGCATTTAAAAATGTAAATTGTTCATTATGCGTTCAACTACTTATGAGGAATACATTATATTTATTACCAGCTTAGATGTCAGGGTTCGAATACCCAAAAGCAGACTTGATATTGCAATATTTAACTCCAAGGTTTCTGTGGTTTTGTTACTTACGATTATTGTCTGTGATTGAAGGAGAGAGTAACTGTCATGTTGCCTTGTATCCGAACGCAGTCGGGGAGTCCTTTTCAGTTAGTCAACATGGCGGTATTTCATGAGCCTTCTCACTGCAATTTCCTTTTGTACTGTCGTGGTACAAAAGTAGCACTCAATCTTACCAGTTTAGAGATCATGGTTCAAATCCCAAATAGCAGCCTTGAAATTATATATATATATATATATATATATATATATATATATATATATATATATATATATATATATATATATATATATATATATATATATATATATATATATATATATATATATATATATATATATATATATATATATATATATATATATATATATATATATATATATATATATATATATTTATATATATATATATATATATATATATATATATATATATATATATATATATATATATATATATATATATATATATATATATATATATATATATATATATATATATATATATATATATATATGCAATATTCATTTATATTTTTTTTTCCCCAAAATAGTGTGTTTCAAATCTTTCTCCACCTTCCAATTACTAAGAAAAACATTCAAAATTTAACATATTTTAATAATAAAAATCATGATTGAAAGGGTTCATTAAAGAAAAAGATTAAAAAAAAAATTTAAAATTTAAAATGACAGTTTGAACTTTTGCTTAATATCTAAATTAATTGTTTTTATTTTTTATAATAGATTAACTTTTTATACAAGCATAAAAATTCCTTTAAGCTTTTTTATTATAATCTTACTAATCAAAATATTCTTTTTCATATATTATTATTATAATATAGTTTCAATAAATTTC
>SEYY01011752.1:10000-11384 GCA_009176605.1 Armadillidium nasatum | reverse complement strand
TTTTTCTCAATCATCATCTTCAATTTTCTGCCTATTGTTAAGCCAATTAATTTTCTCATATTGGCTTATAAATATCTCCCTGCCCCATCTTCTTCTATTAAGAGTGAAAGGCTGTTTAAAAGTGGGAGTTAAATGTAGACTCCAAGACGAAATGGAATTACTCCAAAAACGACGAACAGGATTGTTTCTGCACCACAAATTAACAGTTTTAAATTTAAAGTAATAGAATTTTGCATGTTTGTCCATGTTCTCATATATTGGAATTTTTAAAATCAATGTTCTGAATATACCTCAGGGTGTCCTACTCCCTCAAGGCCCCAGTATGCACTTATAAATATCAAAGTAATGCTCATAAGTTCAGAAAATTTATATTTGAACATCTTCAATGAAACTGAAATCATTTGAATGACGAGGAACTCCGAACTAGATATTTTAGCAGGATGACGTCACTTGCTTCACGTCCAACGTTAGCATGTACTAAATTGAGTCTTTCCTTGAAGATCGGATAATTTCCAAGGGACTTTGGACACCAAGGTCGTCTGACCTTACCTAACTCTTCCTATAGGACATGCTGTAAGAGAAACTGTATCGCAACAAGTCAGACTCTCTAATGCAATTGAAATACAAAATTTGTCTGGTAATTGATAGCTGTAACTCCCATTATGTTAGCGGAAACCTTACGTAACATGGAAAAGAGTGTGTAGGCGTGCCTTGATGCTAATGGCAAGATCACTTCCACCACTTATTGGGATATCAGCACAAATATAGGATCGTTTGTGGCAAATTTTATTAACTTACGTCCACTGCTTTGATATTTATAAGCTCATAAATCTTGAAATTCTAAAGAATAAATATTAAACAATTAAATATTAGTTCATTTAAAACGAAATGTAAGTTTAACACGTATATGTGCATGGCTTTATCTAATACTTTTATGTATAGGAATATTAATATGCTATTATTTAATCTTAATTTCAAAATGCATCCTATTAACGTTGCATACGAGCATTTACAATTAGACATCATCAAGCGAGTGAATATGTGAAAGATTATTCTTACATTTAATAATAAATAAATCTGTCAGTCGAAATCTTGAAATTCTAAGGAATAAATAAACTAATAAATACTAATAGTTCATTTAAAATGAAATCTAAACTCGAAATATTATTAATAAGCTTTAAATAGTTAATAATTTTGTCTTACTCTTTCTCATATGAGAATTATGCTTCTAAATAATTTTTTTTAATTTTTATTATTATTTAGAAAAAAAAAACAAGAAGTCAAATAATGAATTCTTTTACATCTTAATTTTCGAGTTAATTATATTTTATATAAATTATGAAATACTTAAATTTTATACGTTATTTTCTAGCAAGTTTAAATA
>SEYY01011752.1:0-5000 GCA_009176605.1 Armadillidium nasatum | reverse complement strand
GAAAGGCAAAAGAATTTCTCAGAATTAAATTTATATACATGGAACTACTTTGTTGTATATGTGTGACAGATGAAGGGAATGTCATAGCAAAATTTAGAAAGTTTCTTTGTTGAGCCCATCATTTGTGTAATGAACACTGTATTTATTTTGCTTTGTGTGAGGTTCCTTACAAGCAACTGAAGAAACAAAATGAGTCTTATAACGGAGATGAGTGGAAAGTTCTGAAGTTTACCTAGAAAAGGAGGAAACAAAAGGATTTCCAAACAAATTTATGGCCGAACATAAATCTGGATATTGAGAAAATGAATAACATAATAATTTCAATTTCAATATTTTATTCAGAAGTACAACTGCAAATTTTAGTGTTTCAGTAGGTCCTATTCTACTAATACAATATTAATAATTTGTTAGCTGTACATTACTCTGAAAAGGGGCTTCTAAGGGGATACACATTGCTTTCCATTGAATCCCAAAGTTTAGTTCATCAATACATTTTAATAACCATTAAGATACAAATATGATGCATAATCTGATGCATGTTAAATTTAACATATCCAATACCTTTAATAAGGTAATAAAGATTATGTTCATGTTTCTTAAGTCTCCCTTGGACAATAATTCTCTTCAAAATTATCTTGAAAGAATGAGCCTAATACTGAATTCAATTACTAGATGAAATAACTTTGATATCAGAACGATTCTTGGATGCTAAAATCACCGACTGAAAAGATCATTAATTGACTATAAAGTGAGTAGTCAATATGTGAAACAGAGTATATATATATATATATATATATATATATATATATATATATATATATATAATATATATATATATATATATATATATATATATATATATATATATATATATATATATATATATACGGTATATATAATATGAAAATTGATTCTAAGGTCAGTAATGTGCATGAACCAGAGTGGCAAGGTTCAAATGATAACACAATTTAATATCAACGAGGACAGATAGTGAAGATGGTTTTCGCTTCATCTCTTTGATTAAATTAAGAAGAAAAATATCTTTGTCCTTATAATTGTGATGTTCAAATTTTTAAGCCCCAAAGTTCAATATCTTAGCGTTAAGGAATACCGGAATAAAGGTTGATAAAATGCTAAACTATATAGTATAAAGCTAATTAAAAAAAAGCCGTTATTAAATAGGATGGTGTGGTTGAATTAATTATGCAATACATCTGAAGTTTGCGACACCAGCCAATCTCACTTATCTTTAATATTCTACCAAACTTTCAGGAATATAATGGTTAAAATTTTTCTTGTTTATTTGAAAAAAGAAAAATCCATTTCGGAAAATTGAAGTACAGATTATTTTTGTCAAAATTTCAAAAGAAACACATTGTGATTTCTACTTGGCAACTATGAAAATGTTATCATTCTATAGTTTGTTAAATAAGTTGTAATGAAAACTGAAGTTATTAAACTATAAAGATGTCCTAAAAATCATTTTTTTTTTTCCTTTTCCCCCCCCCCCCACAGAATTATCACAAAAATTTGAGATCCTTGTAATACCATAACCACAGAATCAAGCGAAATGTATTCATTCGGAGAGTTTAAGTTTTTTATTTTTTTTATTTATCACCACTCTAGGGTCCGTGATGCATTTGTTATTCGATGTAGGAATTAATATTTACCATATTTTTAATTAAAGAGCAAGGAAGTTGAGTACCAAAATTCATCAAATTCGAAGATGTTCTAAGGCCGAATATATAATATAGATACTATATATATATATATATATATATATATATATATATATATATATATATATATATATATATATATATATATATATATATATATATATATATATATATATATATATATATATATATATATATATATATATATATATATATATATATATATATATATATATATATATATATATATATATATATATATATATATATATATATATATATATATATAGTATATATATATATATATATATATATATATATATATATATATATATATATATATATATATATATATATATATATATATATATATATATATATATATATATATATATATATATATATATATATATATATATATATATATATATATATATATATATATATATATATATATATATATATATATATATATATATATATATATATATATATATATATATATAATATATATATATATATATATAAAATGTGACTCAGTAATACATTATTCTATTGATGACAATGAAAAGTTATTCTACATTGTATGATGTAGATGTAATTAATTTAAGTTTCATCCTTGGAGAGAATTTCCATAGCAATACCTCATCAAGGCTTTTGCTATGCAACCGACATTATTCATATGGCAATAATGGCCATATATATATATATATATATATATATATATATATATATATATATATATATATATATATATATATATATATATATATATATATATATATATAATAATAATATAATAATAATAATATAATAATAATCTCGCAAGTACAACCAAATGCAATTTTTATTTAATATGAATATGTTTCTAGGACAAATTTAAAAGCATTCTCGGTTGAAAATAAATGTTCTTAGAAAACTTGCTTTGTGCTTCTATTATGTTCAAACCCGTCAGATTTTTTTCTCCTCAATTGTTTAATTCTTTGTAAGTATTTGAAGCAAACTTTATTTGAACGGAAAAATCTTATAAACGTAAAATTTAGTGATATGGGAGTGAACTTTCGGGTCACCTTGTTAAAGTGCGAAGTCAGCTTTCTAATTTAAAACCTTTGAAGTATCACCTTTCTAATTTTCATTCCAAAGGCGTATTACTGTCTGATAAGTAGATATTTAAGGTAGGGTTATAAAGTTGCCCGAGGGGAGATACGGAACTATAAACCATAAAAGTTTTGTTTAGAATTGTAGCAAAATAAATATATAAGTAATTAAATTTCTGGGTGAAGCTGGAATGGAATCATAAAAGATTATGAATGAAGTCTGAGCATGAACGAGATTAGTTTTTTTTTTTTTTTAATGAAAAATTAATTTTCCCACTCGTGATTGTAAATAACAATTGAAAGGTCTTGAATCGGGATATTTTAAAAGGATAAAATTTGAGTCATATTAGGAGTCGTCGGGTAGTTTAATATATATAAGCAGAGTTGGAGGCAGCAAAAAAATAAAATAAAATAAAAAAAATAAAAAATGAAAAATAAAAAAAATATCGAACCCACAACCCTGATCTACGGCTTTCTTTATCTAATTTATTATCTTTAGTTGTAATTTGACGCATTTTACATCTGAAATTTTTAAATATTAATACAATTACAAAATTTCGTGTGAATCTCCGTTTCCATCCTACTTGTGATGTTTAAGATCTCTGACATGTTTTAGCTACTCTAAAATAGTTTTATTTCTCTTTAATTCTTCTTCTAGATGTAAAAGTTTCCTCATTTTCTATTGACTATGTCTAATATGATTAGGAAACCTTTGTAAATTCTCTATCATTCTAATCTATTTGAAATATATTTCTTTCATTAAAATGAAAGTTCTTTCAGTCTCGTGAAATTCAATTTCTACAGTACATGTTTCATCTCAAAGGTCATGTGATCTTTTTAAGGTCATGTGATCTTTCCTGTAATTTATATAAATGTCCTTGTCTAACAAACTGTATAAAAGTCTTCTGTCCAAAGCTATGCTTCAGCAGCGTAGTTAGAGAACGTTGAGAAGTCTTTTTAAAATTGCGAGTAATAAGTCTTTAGATATAATAATTTTATTCAGTAGGCAAAATAATAGTTAATTAAAACATAATATAGAATGGCCGATGGATCTCTAATAACTATGGCACTTTCGAACCCTTTAAAATTCTTTCCTAAATTGAGACAGCGATTTCGACTCGTATAAAAAAAGAATTGAAATGCAAAAAAAAAATCCACGATAATTAAAAAGGTTAATTTTGAAAAACTTAAACCACTGCTGTAACAGCAATAAAAAAAAAATTCAAAAAATAAATAAATAAAAATTGGGAATTGCTATAAGCACGAGTGTGCTTAGTACTTAGCATTATTATTATCAATATATATATATATATATATATATATATATATATATATATATATATATATATATATATATATATATATATATATATATATATATATATATATATATATATATATATATATATTATAATATAATATAATATATATAATAATATAATATATAATATAATATAATTCTGTTAAACGGATTGGTATCTCACTCATTGGGCTTTGATATAACGTACGTATGAAAAAATATAAATTATCTCTTAAAGTGGTCATTGTAAGTAAATTTATTACATACGATCACCATTAGTAAATTACTCTTAAATCTTTAAAAGGCAAAATATGCTTCAGTGAACTTAAAGGTCAGGCTTATAAATAATAATAAAAGAGGGGGTGGGGGGAAAGGGATCCCCTAAAACATAATGAACCTTCATTAAATTAAACTTAATTTCTATTTGAAGTTATTAAAGCGGGAAATAAGCGACATTTCGAAACATAAAAAGCATTTTTACCTTAAAAAATGAACCATCTCTTTAATGGAGAGAAAAAAAAATGGCTTGTTCACATCCGCCTTTTATGAAAATCTTTTGAAAAAAAAAAAAAAAAAAAAGAAAAAGGCTTTTTGCAAAAATCTTTTTTTCACTTTATAACATTAATTCCAGAAAATATTTTCTATCCTCCTGTCCTCTGCGTCTTTCATATTTTAATATGAATTTAACATAAACGAAATATAACTTTTCTCTTTTTTTATATATGGGACAATACCTCTATTTTAGAAGGAAAATAAAAATAATTTGAGAAAACGTTGAATCTCACTCAACCAAAAATTTCAATATTTTTTAATATTACGATCAAAGGAGAAGAAAAAAAATTTTAAAATACTTTTTTCGTTTTCGAAAATTTCCTTCAAATTAAATTGAGATATCGGGTTTTTCAGTGAGAAGAAGGAGAGGAG
>SEYY01011750.1:0-28502 GCA_009176605.1 Armadillidium nasatum | reverse complement strand
TATTATTATTATTATTATATTATTTATTATTTATTATTATTATTATTATTATTATTATTATTATTATTATTATTATTATTATTATTATTATTATTATTATTATTATTATTATTATTATTATTATTATTATTATTATTATTATTATTATTATTATTACAAAACTTGTTAAACATAGGTTGAAACACCCATATTTGACTCCTTAGATGGATATAGGATGTTTAGTCGCTTAAGGACATAGCCCCATACTTTGTTAAGCACATGTATAAACACACTCGCATACATACATACATACATACATACATACATACATACATACATATATACGCAAACACACTCATATTATAATTGCTATTATTATTATTATTATTATTATTATTATTATTATTATTATTATTATTATTATTATTATTAACAAAACTTGTTAAACATAAGCAGAAACACCCATATTTGACTCCTTGTATTTGCGAAGTCCCCGCCACTTTTGTTTAGTCTTCAGCAGGCGATGAGTACTCATTTCTCTTCAAATCGCGATTGAACAAGGAAGCCTTTAGCTACGAAACGTTTCGCGTCGTTTTAACCCTTTTACTTAATTTTTACAAGTGTTTTAACTTATTTTGTTAAAATATGGTAATTCTTTTCCTTTTTATCGTTTTTCTTAATGGTTTTAAAGAGTATATATATATATATATATATATATATATATATATATATATATATATATATATATATATATATATATATATATATATATATATATATATATATATATATATTTATTTATTTATTTAAGCACCATTAGTATAGTTTTCTGTATAAGTGTGCTAATTCGGGTGTAATTAAGTAACAAGAAAATCTCTATAAAAGGTAATATTTCGCTGGGTTAAATATATATATGTCCCCTATTAGTTTAGGAAATAACTCTACGGATAGTTTAGAAAAGGGTGACAATGTGTATGTTCAGTAATGTTTTCGTTAATTGCTTTTGTTCTCTGAAGATACTTTACGTTATTATGCCCGTATGTAACATATTATATCGGATGACTTACGAAGAAATGTAATTCATATTGATGTGATAGTACTTATAAAAGGTGAATCACTTATTTTGTTATAGCTTATATAGCTGTGTATATGCGTGTATGGACCTGTTTATGTAATGAAAATGGCTATTAAAGGTATAAATCTATCAGTTGATCAGATGTTTGAAGAAAAAAGAAATAAAATTAAAAATTTTTAGAGAAAAATGTTAATAAAATAAATATTTCGAAGTTCTAAACAGTGTAAGTTAGTTTGCAAAAGAGACAGACGTTAAGAAAATGGACGAAGTGTGGCAAAAAACAAAGTTTTTATGGTCTAGTTATATTAACTGGTGGTAGTACTCGAAGGTGAATGGATAAGTATTTAGTTTGTATAGCCAAGATATTGATAATGTTGTATATATGTTAATTAGAATTGTTAAATTTTGGTATTCATATATTTGATGCTGTCAGAATCCTTAGTATGACTGCTTGTACTGTTTATATATTGGTATCTTAAGCAAGTTAGTGTAAGTTAGTTTATAAAGAATCATAAGAAAACAGATGAAGTGTGGAAATACAAAGTTTTTACGATTTAATTATATTGAATGTTGGTGCACTTGAAAGTAAATGAATAGGTTACTAGTTTTCACAGCCTCGATATTGATAATGTTGGGTATATGTTAACTAGAATTAATGCTGTAAGAAACCTTAATATTAATTCTTGTACTATTGATATATTGGTAGCTTAAAAAAGTTAGTGAAAGTTAGTTTATAGAACCATAAGACCATAGATGAAGTGTGAAAATACAAAGATTTTACGAACTAGATATGAATGTTGGTATCACTCGAAAGTAAATGAATAAGTTATTAGTTTACATAGCCTCGATATTGATAATGAGGCATATATATTAACAAGATGTGAAAATTCAGAAATTCTTATGTTAACTACATTTGGGGAATTTGGGTAATCCTGTCTGATGCTGCTGGAAATCTTAGTATGAGTGTTTGTTTTACTCAATAAATGATATATATATATATATATATATATATATATATATATATATATATATATATATATATATATATATATATATATATATATATATATATATATATATATATATATATATATATATATATATATATATATATATATATATATATATATATATATAATATATATATATATATATATATATATATATATATATATATATATATATATATATATATATATATATATATATATAATATGAATGGGGGAGTTGTGATGGGTGCTGGTGAGGAATGGGTCTTTATCATGGGGGATCGATGGAATATGTAGGGAAAACATGATAAACTGGATTTAGCATATGAAGAAATATTGAGTTTACCATCTTTCGGTTCTAAGTATGTCGGCTCTTAGCATAGATTGAGTGTAATGGGTTCTAATATGCAAGTCCATATAAGTGAAATTTGATAATAATAATAATAATAATAATAATAATAATAATAATAATAATAATAATAATAATAATAGCAATTATAATAATTTCTTGAGAATAGGGAAGGCTAGGACTACGAAATTTTGACCAGGGCTTATTTCTGTTCCAATCTTCATTATACAGCCATGTTTGAGTATCTTTTTATTTATTTATTTGAGTGTAACGTTTACCAGTATTAGTTAAATGAAGCAACAGTTAAGATCATTGATACTGCAAAGTAAATGAGCATGGGGATATATGTTTTATTTGTTTGTGCTGGAGTTATATATATATATATATATATATATATATATATATATATATATATATATATATATATATATATATATATATATATATATATATATATATGAAGGAAGAGTTATGACGAGTGCTATTGAAGATTCGGTCTTTATCATGAGAGATCGTCAAAATATGCAGGGAAAACTAGATAAATGGGATTTAGCATATGCAGAATGTGAGTTTACTATTTTTCGTTGCTAAGCATGTCGGCTCTTGATATAGATCAGGTGTAATGAGTTTTACTATCCAATTTCATATGGGTGAAAATTAATAATTATTATAATAATAACAATAATAATACTACTACTACTAATAATAATAATAATAATAATAATAATAATAATAATAATAACAATAATAGTAGTAATAGTAGAAATACTAAGTTCTTAAGAATAGGCATAAAGCTATAGCTTTGAATTTTCGACTTAGGCTGGTGCATGTTCCAATCATCAATGTCAGGAAAAAGGTAAAAAGATAAGATGATATTTACCTTGAATTTTAAAAGGGAAGTCGAATAGGTGGAATATATATATATATATATATATATATATATATATATATATATATATATATATATATATATATATATATATATATATATATATATATATATATATATATATATATATATTCCAAGGGCCCGTGAAACCATAGGATCTTCCTCGAAAGATCCAACTGACAGGACGATAGTCCTTCCTGGGTGATGAAGATTATTATTATTAATATATATATATATATATATATATATATATATATATATATATTATATATATATATTTTTTTTTTTTTTTATGTCTCCTCCGGTGGGCAAAGGCCCAAGGCCTACCAATATCCACCGGAGTTGGGAAGCAATCGGATTCGGGGTCGCTAATTGCCGACGTGACCCGATACACGGCGTTTAAAAGTGTGCAAGTCAAAGGAAGTTGGGAAAACAGATAAAGGGAGTGTGTTCCAGACTTTACCAGTAGAGTACATGTAAGATTGAGCATAGCGGTTAAGTCTGGGGTCGGAGAGTTGGACAGAGAAAGGATGAGACTGTGTAGAAAGACGTGTCACACGAGCCCTTCTCAGTGGAGGAGGTATGCGACGTGAGAGTTCAGAAGAGCAATGTCCGTTGTAATAGCGATAGTATAGAGAGAGTGACGCAACAATTCGACGGGAAGAAAGAGATTGGAGAGAGTTAGTAAGAGCAGGAGAGTTGATAAGACGAAAAGCCCTAGACTCCACCTTTTCAAGATGAGCTGTATGTGTGGACCCACCCCAGATATGCGAGGCGTACTCCATACAGGGGCGAACAACACCCCTATACAGAGCAAGCAACTGGGGTGGCGCAAAAAAACTACGAAGGCGCCACAGAACACCCAACCTCTTAGAAGCTTGTTTAGAGAGAGATAATGTGATCTTTCCAAGAAAGATCACGAGAAAAAGAAACACCGAGAATATTGAGAACAGATGAAGGTTTGAGTTGAGTGTTTTCGAAGAAGATGTCATAGTTGTGTGGAAGATTGTGTCGAGTAGAAAGATGGAGGAATTGAGTTTTTGAGGCATTGAAAACGACCATGTTTTCTCTGCCCCAATTTGAAATCAGGGATAGATCAGAGGTCAGTTGCTCCAAGGCAATCCTTCTTGCGTCTAATAACTGCTGTTGGGAGGGACGTCTTTCAAATTGAAAGGAATAATGAAGGGTGGAGTCATCGGCATAGGAGTGTATAGGAGACGAAGTAATAGAGAGAAGATCATTGATGAAAATTAGAAAAAGAGTTGGAGAAAGGACAGATCCTTGAGGAACACCACTATTTATAGATTTATAGGAGGAACGGTGGCCGTCTACAACAGCTGCTATAGAACGACCAGAAAGGAAATTAGATAGGAGGTCACAGAGAGAAGGATAGATTCCGAAAGACGGAAGTTTGGAAATCAAAGCTTTGTGCCAGACTCTATCGAAAGCTTTCGATATGTCTAGCGCCACAGCGAAAGATTCACCGAAACCCCGAAGAGCGGAGGACCAAGAGTCAGAAAGTAGGGAAAGAAGATCACCAGTAGAACGTCCTTTACGAAAGCCATACTGGCGATCAGAGATAAGATTGGAAGAATTGAGATGTTTCCAAATCTTCCTGTTAAGGATAGATTCGAAAACTTTAGAAAGAACGGAGGTTAAAGAAATTGGACGATAGTTAGAGGGTTGAGAAGGGTCCTCCTTCTTCGGTACAGGTTGAATGAGCGCACGTTTCCAACAAGAAGGGAAGATCGAAGTAGAAAGGCAAAGACGAAATAGTTTACCAAGGCAGGGTGCAAGCTCAGAAGCACAAGTTTTGAGAACCGCAGGAGGAATACCATCAGGACCATACGCCTTCTTAGTGTTAAGCTCAGAGAGAGCAAAATGACATCTTTAGAAGAAATTACAATGTTAGGCATAAATGAGTTGGAGGGGGTTGTAGGAGGAGGAATAGCTCCGGAATCGTCCAAGGTAGAGTTAGAGGCAAAAGTTTGAGCGAAGAGTTCAGCTTTAGTTGAAGGTAAAATGGCAGTTGTGCCATCAGAAGATACTAGAGGAGGGAAAGAGGAAGAAACAAAGTTAGAGTTGACATTTTTTGCGAAATGCCAGAAAGGGCGAGATGAAGAAGAACCAGAAAGATTATTGCATTTGCGGCGGAGAAAAGAGTTTTTGGTATCTCGAAGAATAGATTTTGCACGATTCCGGGATGAAATATAAGTAGCATGAGTTTCAGGAGTTTGAAGACGACGGTAATCTCTGAAGGCAGTATCCCTGCGGCGGATAGCGCGAGAACAAGCAGAGTTAAACCAAGGTTTGTTAGGTTTAGTAGAAGGGAAAGAATATGGAATGTACGCTTCCATGCCAGAGAGAATCACCTCGGTCATACGCTCGGCACATTCCGAGGGACCCCTCCCACGAAAGCAATAATCATTCCATGGGAAATCAGAGAAGTACAACCGCAAGTCTGACCAGTTAGCAGCACCGAAGTGCCACAGACGTCTCCTCGCCGAAGGCGGGGCCGTTCTTGCGGAAGACTTGAAGAGACAGAACAAGATACGGAGATAAGAAGGTGATCGGATGAACCCAGAGGAGGAAAGAGTTTAACAGTATAAGGAGAAGGATTAGAGGTTAAGAAAAGATCAAGTATGTTGGGTTCATCACCAAGACGGTCAGGGATACGGAGTAGGGAGTTGCACCAACTGCTCAAGGTTGTTCTGGATAGAAAAGTTGAAGGCGAGTTCACCGGCTGGAGATTGAGAACTAGAGGAAAGCCATTGGCGGTGGTGAACATTGAAATCACCCAAAAGGATGATTTCAGAGAAAGGAGAAGAGGATAGAATGTGCTCTATTTTGGAGTTTAAATAGTCGAAGAATTTTTTATAGTCAGTAGAATTAGGAGATAAATAGACAGAACAAATAAATTTAGTAGTAGAATTGCAAGAGAGCTTAAGCCATAAAGGTAGAAAATTCATGAGACTCCAAAATCAGAGACACGAGAGCAAATAACATCGTTGCGCACATAAGCGCAACAACCGCCTTTGGCTGAAAATTGAGGATAGAGACAGTAGGAGGTAACAGAATAAGGTTTGCTGTCAGCACACTCAAGCACCTGAGTTTCGGTTAGAAATAAGAGATGAGGTTTAGAAGAAGAGAGATGGTGTTCAACAAAGGGGAAATTAGAAAAAAGACCGCGAATGTTGCAGAAATTAATGAAAAAAGAAGACCGTGCATCGGGGCAAGCCGGACGCCGGGTCATGGCGGCACCATCCCCATCATCGGAGGCCGCCAACTCCCAAGTGATGATGGGGTGAGGGGTGGAGGTTGAGGGGCATTCTTTGGATGCCGCCCCCCAAGCATCTCCGAGGCAGCTGTCGGTTTCGCCATTTTAGTTTGCTGTTTTAGGTAATGTAAGAGTAAGTGCATGTAAAATGTGGGGACATGTGAAGAATTGGGGTGGAGAGGTAGTAGGAGCATAGACACTCCAGTGTGAGGCGGGGGTACGCTAGGGAACCCCATGAGAAGGTGAAACGCGAAAAGGAACGAACCAAAGGGCAACGGAGTGAAACGGAATAGACTAGCCCATCCTATCACTCCGTGGGTTATGCCCAATGGGGGGTACTTGCATCGCCTCGGACGGCGCTACGTCCTCCCCCTATATATATATATATATATATATGACAGTTCGGATTATTTTGATTAATTGGGTTAACAATGGTTTTATGATGTTCCCATCAATCGATGTCAATAAAAGGCAAAAGGTCCGGTTCTAACTACTTGAAATGTGATTTTTATGAGGATGGAATTATATTTCTAACAATCAATGTTAAGAAAAGGTAAATAATGGTAGCAAATATTTACCTGGAAATTTGAAAGGTGCGTCGAATAAATTTAGTATATATGTAAATATATATAACAGGTTGGGATATGAGGATAAATGGTGTGGTCAATGGTTTTATTATGTTTCCGGCAATCAATGTCTAGAAAAAGGAAAAAAGGTCCTGATTTAATTACCTGAAAAGTGGCATTTAAATTAGATGGGTTTATGCTTCCATCAATCAATGTTAAAAAAAAGGTAAAAAGGTTAGGAAATATTTCCCTAGCTTATGAAAAAGGGACGGGACTTAAAATTGTATAATGTTTTGTGATAATACCCTCTGGTGGTTGACTGAATATCATTAGTTTGTGCTATGATACCGTGAAGCTTGGGTGGACTCGGTTGGTCTCAGTGGAATATTGTCGTAATAAAGTAAAAAATGATTATATATAATATATATATATATATATATATATTATATATATATATATATATATATATATATATATATATATATATATATATATATATATATATATAATCTTTTTATTGTTATTTGATTTTAATATTATAGAACCGCTCTGCTGCATCCTTTCCCTCCTCTTTTTGCTACCCTCACCTTTGTTGGGTAAGGTCTCCTTGGTTGTGACATTTCGCCTATATTATTTCCGTTTTTGCCATTTTCTTGGTTTCTCCATACTCCACAGATTATTCCCTCTTTGTTCCTAAATTAACTTAATAACTTCCAGTTTTGAGGTTAGGTTATAGTATGGCGGACTCATATATTAGATTCAAGTGCAGTTTGAAGAATACATACAAAATATTATATTTACATATTATAGTGCTGTCTGGGAACAGGTTGAAATGAGAGAGTGCAACAGGAAAATTCTCTCTCAACTCCTTCTTCGTACTTATTCATTCAAACAAGTCGCATTATTCGTGCCTATCCTTACATACCGTAATTTATCATCAATTATATATAACAAACATTTATAATGTCAATAAAACATCAAGTGCAATATTCTCTTTTCATTACAACCCGAGACATTATATATATATATATATATATATATATATATATATATATATATATATATATATATATATATATATATATATAATATATATATATATATATAA
Organism: Armadillidium nasatum; assembly: GCA_009176605.1. NCBI lineage: Eukaryota > Metazoa > Arthropoda > Malacostraca > Isopoda > Armadillidiidae > Armadillidium > Armadillidium nasatum. The sequence goes on along the minus strand of SEYY01011750.1, from coordinate 20,270 downwards.
ATAATCTAATAAAACTACACATAGAAACAAATATGAATAAATTACTTACAAGAGCATTTGTCTCCAGTAAATCCGCAAAAAGGCTCGTCAGGCGGAGGATAACCATTTTTCCATTCGATATTTCGACTAAGATGTAATTCCTGGAATATATATATATATATGTATATATATATATATATATATATATATATATATATATATATATATATATATATATATATATATATATATATATATATATATATTATTGAACTGATTGTTATACGAACAACAATTTGCAATAAAATCAGCAGGGTAAAGAAGAAACCAGAAGAAAAAATTAATGAAAGGATAAGAAAAACCAAAACAGAAGAACCTGCTAACATCGGGATTAGAGAAAGAAGAGAAAGAAGAGATGAAGAGATGAAGATCTTAAGATGAAGGAAATATTATCAGGAAATATTATACGGGCAAATTGAAAATAATCTTGCAAATAAAAAAATCAAATTTTAAAAGAAATAAAAAATTAAAAATTTATAAGTAAATTATTGTGAAGTTTCGAAACAGTAAGTTTCCTGCCAAAGGAAACAATGTTATATTGTAGTGACAGCAAGGAGGCTACATTAAAAAAGAAGCTACTCAAGTTACAAATCCTTCTCTACGAACAAGAGTTGATTCTGGAGAACTATCACCAGACAGGCCAAAACTTAATATATATATATATATATATATATATATATATATATATATATATATATATATATATATATATATATATATATATATATATATATATATATATATATATATATATATTATAAAAATCATAATATTCATATGGCTAAAAATGTTAAAATCATATAGCTAAAATTTCAGCACTAAATGTAAAATGGAAGATTACTATTTTTTTATAGTTCAGTTCTCAACTCGATTCCGCAAAGGAAAGTTCTCATTTGAATTTCGTATCGAAAAGTTCTTAGTTTGAAGTCGTAATGACAAGTTCTCTTTTTGCTGTCATAACTAAAGATTTTCTTAAATAAAATTCTCTAAAAGATTTAAAACTGAAAAGTTCTATTAAAGTTTTCTTATCATAAAGTTCTTAGACATTTTCAATCAAGATTTATTAATCATATTGTTTGATATAAAATCAATTTGACTATTTAATCTGTTCGATTGTACATTCTTTTACTAGATTATTCGTGATATTGCTGCAGTGAATAGTTTATGAATAAAACTTCTGGACGAGGGGGACTAGTTCACTCTACTGGTTCCTGTGTGAGGAAATAAAATATTTCTCAAGAAGAAGTTTTTCTATTAAGATCAGTATAAGTTATTCTTCTATAACATTGTGTTCTTTCGTTTAGAAGTTGTTCATAATCATATTCTTAACTAAGATCTGTTTTTTATATCGCATTTACAGAGATGCTCTTTTGAATACAAGTTAATCTTATGCAAATTTGGGAGAAACCAACCTTGACTCTTGGTTCGGCTTATATCAAATTATATCTCCTATTAATTCTGCAAAATATACCATCTTTGTTTTATTAACTTTTTCTTTTCAAATCCAAAATTTAATAATATATATATATATGTAGTGGCGGTGTTCTGCAAAAAAAAAAAAAAAAAAAAAAAAAAAAAAAAAATATAGTTGGAAAATAAAGAACACTTGCGGAAATATATAGGTTTTCCTCCTTCGGAGTCAAACCACTGCCTGTTGCAACTGAGAATAACTTTCTTCGAAGCATTGCCGTTGAATTATCATCCAACTAAAATGTTTGATTCAAGAACAACTTTAAGCGAACGAGCTCCCATCGAGGCATTATCACTAGGTTTTCATTTAGTAATAACCAGAACTATCATATCATATATATATAATATATATATATATATATATATATATATATATATATATATATATATATATATATATATATATATATATATATATATATATATATATATATATATATACAGTGGCGGCTCGTCTATTATGGGCTCCAGGGCAGCAGCCCCTCCAAATTAAAAGTACCAGGCGTAGAATTTTGATATAAATATGAATTTTTTATCAGAGAAAAGTGATTTAAATTCATTTTTTTAACAACTTAATACATAAAAATTATAAATCAATGAAGAAAATTTGAATTAAATGCATTTTGCAACTGCAAATTTTTGGGTACGATATTTTTTTTAACGCATTTAAATTATATAAAATATGGGCTGTAAATTCTCAGTCCTAATTTAGACCAAATTTTTTATTCTTAAATAATAGGACAGATGTGGCACATTATGAAAAAAAGGATGACAAATTGCAATAGCAGTTTTTGTCAAGTTGCCAAGTTTGTCTTTCTTTTACTTTTTGGCAACATGGAGATTATTTTCGAATATTTAAGATATTTGAATGTTGCCAGTTGTCCTAAAAGGACAGAGCGTAAAGAATATAAACACTAAATAAAGCACTTTGTTATAGAACCTGGTGGGGTGGAGATGTTTTTTTTCTTGTGAAAGAAAAATTACGGATTTATTATGCTTTTTTTTTGTTCGATATATATATATATATATATATATATATATATATATATATATATATATATATATATATATATATATATATATATATATATATATATATATATATATATATATATAAAGGGCCAGACTACACTTTAGTCCACATAAATATTTCAAAAACTACTTAATGTACATTAAAAAGGATAACATTTTTGAAATCCTTGAATAATTCTGATAAAGAAAAATTGGGAATTAAAAAAAAAATATTATACTAAGTTTATTTACTAAGTACATTATAGTGCTTTAATTGCCTCGACGACATCGTTCGTCTGGCAGCACAAGTGTGGACAGCGTCTTTTTCCGAGTTAAATATCTCAAAATTGCAGTAGATGAATTTTTCGATGAAGCAAGAAAATTTTTTTAAAAAATTTAAATATATGTGTTATATGGCCGTATTTTTAAATAAGAATATCAGCAAGCTTTCCAGAATAAGTAAGGTACGTTTGAAATATATATATATATATATATATATATATATATATATATATATATATATATATATATATTATATATATATATATATAATATATATATAAACTTGCAGCCCCTCCTTACCAAGTTTACACGAGCTGCCACTGTATATATGGCAATCCTTGTAATGCGAGGGCGACGCAACAGTGGGAGAATGCGAAAGGGAAATTTCCTAGCCGTTGTAGTACCTATAGAAAAGAGATGTGCACCAAAGTCACGTCAGAGAGACAAAAAGTCTGAAGAGTTTGAAAGTAGTTGACAGTTTATTAGTCTTTTAGCCTTAAATTCAACTCTGTCCAAAAGAAAGGTGGAACCGAAACTCCCCAAATGGGAGAACAGTACTTCTTACAAGGGCGGAAGTGAACATTAATAATTGGAGCAACTGTTCAGAAGAAAAAAAAATCCCGCAATCTGAATAGTATTCCCAGTTTTTTTTTTTTATACATCACCACCGCTCACGGACAGAGCCCTATTCAAAGAGGGGATATTAAAGCAATGAAAAATAAAACAGACAAAAAGTTCCATCTATCTCAAATTTCGTAGGTGAGCACAGATGTGGGATATAATGTAATTGAGATTAAATTCGGCAGGAAACACAGAAAATGAGAAAGAATTTCACATAACAGAGGTGGCTGGAAAAAAAGAACACAACAGCGGATAAACCTGGAACTGGGCTACGAAGACGCTCACAGTAGGAGTTATACGAGTGGATAGTTTCCTCTAGCATTTGCCGCTATAGTACTTATATAAAATAGACAAGGCACCAACGTCACGTCGCAAAGATAAAGGGTCAAGTGAATTAGTTAGAGAAGAACAGTTTATAAGTTTCTTAGCCTTTGACTCAACCCTATGTAAAAGACGGGTGAAACCTGAGCCACCCAGATATGAGAGCAGTACTCCATTCTAGGGCGGGTGAGGCCGTTGTTAAATTGGAGTAGCTGCGGAAAAAAAAATTCTCGCAGTCTAAACAGAACTCCTAGCTTTTTTGAGGCCGCACGCACTAGCAACCATTGTGATGTGAGGTTTCCAAGATATTTTTTGGTTTATGTGAAGGCCAAGAATATTTATACTGTTAACATGAGAGACGGGAGAACCATGGAAAGAAATAGGAAAGTCAGAAGATGTCTTTGAGAGGGAGATTTCAAGAAGTTGAATTTTTAAAGAATTGAATTTCACAAGGTTGAGACGATCCCACTGGGGAATTCTATAAAGGTCAGGAAGAATTGAATTTTTAAGATAAAGATGAGAGGAAATTCTAGATGCAAAGGAGGGAGAAGATTTGAAATGAGTAGAAGAATGGAGGGTACCGTCATCCCCATATGAAATGACAGAGTTAGAAGATCAATAATGAAATGTAGGAATATATTAGGAGACAAGACAGAACTCTGAGGAGCAACACTATTGACAAAAAAGGAAGAAGAAGTAACTCTATCAACAATAGCTGAAATGGAACGATTAGAAAGAAAGCTAGATATAAATAAGCAAAGAGAAGAAGGGAAATCCAGAAAGCAGAGACGCATGCCATACCCATTCAAATGCCTTAGATATGTCAAGCTCCACCACACAAGTCTCTCCATGGAGCTAGAATTGGAGCTAAGAAAATCGTTAATGAAAAGTAAGAATAAAGATGGAGATTAAACAGAACCCTGAGAAACACTACAATTGACAGAAAAGGAAGAAGAGGTCGCTGGACACTGGCTTTCCTGACATTCATAGTTCATAGCGGATATAAGTTTTTGTCAATAGGAGAACCATGGAGGTTATCTCACTTCATTTAGTGAAATCACACTTAAGCCGTCGATTAGTATCCCTACAACTATTCAGAGCTAAATAAAAATTACCAAGAATGATAAATGATGTGGAGTTTTTCCATGCACGATAAGCACTGTCTCTTTCCCGAAAGACAAGAGAACAAGTACCATTGAACCATGGGTTTTGAGGAGAAAAAGATTTAGTTGAAGTTGGAATGAACCTACTCATCCCATCGACGATTACGGTCTCTACCTTTTCGGTAGACACAGAAGCATCCTCTTTTCAAAACAGGCTTTATTCCAAGGGTTGTTAGCAAAGAAGAGGTCCAAATGCTCAACAATTGGTCCGATCAAAGAGCCAGAAAGTTCGTTTAGGGCATGGTGGAACTGCTGGAGAAAAAGTATTATATTTAAGAGCTATGAGATTGTGGACAGAAGAATATAGTGTATTTATATTTATAAGGAGTAAGAGTGAAGCATAAGGCAAATATGTTCAAGAACTGGTTATGACCATGTGGTATGTGTGTGGGCTCCATAATCAACTGCACCAGATCGTTGAGAATGTTAAATGATATAGCCTCCTTCACACCTATATCAGTATGGGAGGAGCCCAATCACTCATCGTGGTGTACATTGAATTTTGATCTAATTTTACCTGCAAATGAATATATAGTTCAGAAGATTTGATCAATGTATATGTCGCAAAATGAATTTATATATATTTCCTATACAAAGAAAAAATTTGAAATTTAAGGCCTAAAAGTGTCCGTGAGCTCTATAGGACAGACAACGGTTTGATATGGGCATTTTCAATTAATATGAAAAACTGCGGGAATTGAGTCGATAATGTATGGAGGGAAGCGGTGTGATTAAAAAATTAATTGTGAAGTGTGCTTGGCTCATATCGAGTTATTTTCCTGGCAGTCTTCCGAAAATAGTTTATAATTTCCGTCTTAAGAAATTTAACGAAGTATGTTCACTTATATTTAGTATAATTTTTAGAAAAAAAATCTTTAAGAAAGAATGAATCTGCTTTTCCCATCGGCTATAGCATACCCTTCCCATTTTAGTGCAGTGGTAGAAGCCTCTTCAAGGATTATTTACATAAAAATTATTAGGACTCCCAAAGCTGAATCGATTAAAATACCAAGAGATAGGTTTAATTAAGAAAGCATTATTATAATTACTAACGAACTAAAACTACCACAAGGAATTGAAATGGTATATTTACGACAAAAGAAAAAGGGTGAAAATAATAAAATAGTTCATATTCTCTCTTCGGTTTTCTCTGAAATCATCAATTTATGTGATTTCTGTGTTCACCATATCCAGTGAATTTCTTCTATTTTTCAAAATACATCAGATGAATTTTTTTTTTCATTTCTCTTGATAACCTTTCATAACCTTGACCAGATGGCCCAAACCTCAACTCGATTCAATTTTTTCATAACTTCTAATTCTCTGTATATTGCAAAATTTTCTCTCGTTTTCGTTCCTCCGATTTTTTCTTATCTCTGATTCTGTTCAAGTGTTTCGCAAGAAATACACCCGACTAACAGGGTGTAACCTATTTTGCCCTACGAACCTCAATATGGTCAAACCCGAGGTCGTATCACTTTGATTTCCCATGGAATAATTATCGGAAGGGGGTTTCTCTTAGTGGGCATGGAGCAAAATCATTTTAATTCTCTTTGACACGGAGGCCTGAATTCTATTCCCATTTCTTTCAACTAAAACTCATAAACCTTGTTTTAACTTTGCTTACAGTATGATCTTTCTATTCGCCCCAACAAATCTTCAGGCATTACTGCCACCTTCAAACATCAGAATGTTTAATTTCATAACAGAATTGTGCTAGGTCCATCCTTCCTAGTGCTAAGAACTAGTACATCCGCATCCGCATCCGCATCAGCCTTACTTGTAACATCCTCATCCGATGGTACTGATGACAAATTTATACGAAAAGCGAATATCATGAATCTTTTTTATTCAAATATACCGTATAACTTCTAAATTAATTATTAAGTTTAATTATTAAATAAAAGAAAAATAACTAGTAAAAGTAAAATAAAAAAATAACTTTTGGTGAAATAAAACTGAAATTAATAACATAGTTTATGTAAACAAATAAAAAGCAAATAAATAAATAATAAAAATAAAGTTAAAATTTTTAAATAGCCTATACAGCAGATTAAAAAAGAACAAAAAAAAAAAAAACACGAAAAACAATTAAATTAAAATAAAACGAAAAATAAAAAAAATAATGAAAACAAAAAGGTTAAAAAACAAGGAATAAAACCACCTAAACATCAATTCTTCAATTGCAGTATTACATAAAGAGAGATTAAGAATTTATAACCCTTTCAATATAGATGGAAGTTTGGGGAAAAAGTTGATGGGGTGTATAAGAGAGGGATTCCACATCATGCACGAACGTAATACAAATACCGGAAATTGACAAAGTAATTTACTTAATACAATATTGGTTCCCGTATTTTTTAAAATATATATATATATATATATATATATATATATATATATATATATATATATATATATATATATATATATATATATATATATATATATATATATATATATATATATATATATATATATTTCCTCTCATATGTATTAAGTAATTTAAAAAATTAAACTTTTGATGCCTAAAGCTGTTTCTTGTCCTCATTCTCATCTACTGGTAATGAAAATAAATATCCATATCCATAGAAATCGAAGATTAACGTCTGGATTATCTTTACGAACAACTTTTTTTCATTAGAAAATGTTTTTTCATTTGTGATTTTTCTTCAGTCTCTTTCTAGCAAAAACTTTGCTTCTCCTTCTTTCCCTCTTCTAGTTTCTTCCAACAGCCTTACAAATGCTTGTTCTTCAGCTAAAACTAAACTCATTTCTCAAACTCTTGCACCTAATTTATTTTTAGAGTATTCCGGAGCTACTCCTTCTCATCCTCCTCCGCCTTCCTACAAACTCATTTATGCCTAATGAAATTTCTTCTAAAAATATATATATATATATATATATATATATATATATATTATATATATATATATATATATATATATATATATATATATATATATATATATATATATATATATATTCTCTCTCTCTCTCTCTCTCTCTAAGAAGGCGAACGGACATGATAGTATCTTTCCTTTATTTTTAAAGCCAAATCATCTTGTCTTATATCTGCTCTTAGTAAACTATTTCGTCTTTATCTTTTAACATCAGTTTTTCTTTCTTGCTGGAAGCTTAGTTCATTTAGCCTGCGCCAAAAAAGCGATACCGTATCATTCTCTTAAATAACTACAGCATTAGCATAGGTACTTTTCAAACTTTTCCAAAATTTAAAATGTTTTAAATCATCAAATCGTTTCTCTGACAGTCGGCAAATATAATGGAAGTCCTGCTCATATGATATTCTTTCCCTTCTCTCTGATTCGTGGTCCTCTGCTTCGGAATTTCAATGAATCATATGCAATAGTGACAGATATATCGAAAGTTTTTGAAAAAAATCTTCACAAAACTTTGATTATAAAACTTCTTGTTTGGTATCTATCCTGCTTTTTTGAGCTTCTTTTTTATTTCCTTTCCGGTCCTTCTACAGCAGAAGCTGTAGATGGCAACCATTCATCCATTAAATCTATTAACTGTACGTGCTTCAGTTTTCTGTCCTAGCCCTAATTTTTTCTCTACCTTACATTTTTTTTATCTCTTCATCACCAATCTAGATCTATGATGATGACCCCAACTTTCATTGTTCCTTTCATATTGGTAAATGTTCCAACCACCAACAAATAACTTATGGTAAGAAGGGTTTTGGAGCAAATAACCTCTGATCTTCTGGATTTTCTTGGGGCAGAGAAAACACGTGTTTTAAGTTCCTCAAAAACTCAGTTCTTTTATGTTTCTACTCGACGAAATCTTTAACACAATTATAACATTTTCAAAAGCTCGCAATTTAAACCTTCGTTTGTTTCTTTTCTTTTTCGTGATTTTCTTGGAAAAATCCCATTATTTCTCTCATTAAATAAGCTTCTTAGAGATGAATATTCTGAGGTGCTTCCATATTTGTTCCCTTGTCTTCAATTGCTTGATCTTCATAAAAGTGTTATTCGTATCTTCACATTGGGCATGACTCACACATCTAAGACGGTTCCACTTAAAAACAGTCCTTAATTTCCTTTAAAATTTGGAATCTAGAATTTTTTATTTTTTCAACTCTTTTGCCTTCTTTTGAAATTTTGAAAATAGACAAAGAGTGAGTACTTTCCAGATTTTAATAGTAGAATACAGGTATGAAATGTAGAAAGACCTTTTGAAAGAGTCTTTCTCAACGAAAGGGTATGAGACTGGAGAGTTAGAAAATCAGTAAGCATTGTAATATGCATAATGTAAATAAAGACACCATCATACGGGTAGAAAGAGATTGGAGAACATTAATGAGAATGAAGGAATTGAAAAGACGACAAGCCTTAATTAAGCTCCATTTTTTTCAAGGAGACCTTTGTGAGTGGAATCGCTTCAGATGAGTAAGGAATACTCCGTGAAAGGATTAACAACACTCCTATAAAGATAAGAAAACTAGGGTGATGGGAAGAAATTATGAAAGTACCTCAGAACACTCAACCTCTTAGAAAGATTAGGAGAAAGAAAAGCACCAAGAATATAATGGAAAAACGAAAGTTTGAGCCGTCAGTTTTGACAATATTGTAGATGTGGGGGAAAGTTTTTAAACTAGAAAGATAAAGGAACTGAGTTTTTGAGAGATTGAATAAAACCATAATTTCTCTGAACCAATTATAGATTTCAGAAACATCTAAAAGTATATAAGTATTTGGTGCAAAAGAAATAATTTTTAAACTGGGACTCCTTCTCTGAACAGGCTCTGATGAAGGCGAAGGAGCTAACGAAAGAGGAGAAGGAGACATTGCAAGTGTTGATTCAGAATTCCACAGGTGTGGTTTCAGGATTAGAGGGTGCAGATTCTGCGGATGAAGATGCGGAAGCGGAAGAATGCAGAGCATTGTGAATGGTGGAGCGGATGCAGATGCAGACGCGGAAAGATCAAACTCTGCAGATGAAGGAGCGGATGCTGAAGATGTGGATATTGCAGTTTGCTGATAGGATGCAGAGGTGGAAGAGAAAGGAGAAGACGATGCAGATGAAGTTGATACAGATACGAAAGCGGGTTTCAAACGTTCAATAGACACCATATCCGACCTCGAAAACTAATAAGGGACCTGTATAAGGATTCTTTAAAGCTCTCCGAATACGATCGACCTGGACATACACATGGGTACATGTCTTCCGGTATATACGAAGTGTTCTTGGACGGATGTAAAGGCGGAAGTACCCGAAGCTCGAGTTAGTTTATGCGAAATATAAATCTATTAAAACCCTGATTGTTCTAAGGAGAGGAAGCAAAGAAGTTAGCAGAACACAAAGAAGTTTTGCCAGTAACAGCCTGAAACGGGAATAATAATAGTCATTGGGGAATCAACGCAGGCTGAGAAGAACCATTGTCAGCGAAATCAACTAATCATTCTTCCTTGCTTTTAAAGAGAATTTTAAGGTCCTATGGAAACGCTCCAAAAGGCCGTTAGACTTAGGATGATAGGCAGAGGTTTGAAAACGGTGAAAACCGATCAGATGAGAGTTCTAAGAAGAACTCACTTTCGAACTGAGTACCTTTGTCTGTAATAATGTAAAGTGGAACCCCAAATCTGAAGATCTACTGTAGGAAAGCATACTAAGCAGACTTTGCAGAAATGCTGGGCATGGGGAAAGCTTCCATCCACTTCGCATTAATGCCAAAGTGTCTAACGGCACGTGCCACCCTTACTTGGCACTCATGTCCCTCTAATGCTAGTGCCTAGGACTAACTCATGCTCTTTCCTGAGTGCCTTTTCTAGCTTTTTCAAGCACTTTCTAACAATTCAAAGCAAGTGGTATCCTTGCTAGTCCATGCCAACATGAAGTGGGAGAGTGCCAGGCCAGAGACAGATGACACTAAGGGAAAGGAACCTTAGCATGAGCTAGGCCATGGTACTAGCATTAGAGGGATATGAGTGTCAAATAAGCTGTGTAAGGTGTCTAACAGCTCGTGATGTGGGAAAAAGGTAAAAAAGGAGGGGGTTTAAGGAACTGAACTGTTAAAAAGGTCAAAAAGGGGTGAGGTTTAGCCAGAAGTGACCAAAAATATCCCAAAGGTAAACCAGAAAACCGCAAAGATAAGCAAAAAATACCTCAAGAAAGAGCATGGTGGCCAATTTTCGCTCAAATTATCCTCAGGAAGGAGCGTGAGGTTGCACTGGCACCATACAAAATCGCCGTCCTACTACTGGTCAAAGCATGTTAGGAGGTAGAAGGATTGCCTAAAGGAGATACAGCAGGAAAAGGACTGACAACATCAATGTGAAGCGTCTCAAAACGCTGTGATAGCATTTCTAATGGTTCTACAGAAAAATTTGTATGTCATTGTACCTTGGAAGTCTGGCATTGGCGGCACTCCCTAACCCATGTTGATGTCTTTATCCAAGTTGGGCAAAAATTAACGTGCCTTAATGAGTCTAAAATACGCCTTGCAGGATGGGATATACTATGAAGGTCATCAAAGAACTTTATCCTGATGGAAACAGGAACAAAAGGAAGAGGATGAGGTGTCGAAATGTCACACCACACTTAGCGGTCGCCGGACGAAGGGAAAGACTTAAGTCTGTCTCTCAGATTAGGGAGTTCTGGGTCTGTGTCCTGAAGGTAAACGTTAAATGGAGAACCACAGGATCCAAAGAAAGAGAGAGCGTCACCGACAACGTTGTCGGAGTCTTTTAAATAAATTACTGAGGAAATATACTCCGCCAGGAAGGACAAATAACGTTGCTGGAGACCAGCTATGAAAGACTAAAACTAAAATTTATGGTCTACACACAGGGTGACATCACTACCTTGAAGAAAAAGTCTAAAATGCAGCACAGATAAATAGGCAGCAAGTAGTTCGCGGTCGAAAGCCAATATCTGCGCTTGAGGCACAGTAAGTTTTTTACTGAAGAAATCAATGAGTACCGGAGTACCGTCCACCATCTGATGCAAGGCAGCTCCCATGGCAACTTTCAATGCGTCAGTTACCAGCTGGAGGTGCGTCACATCAGGGTGGGCAAAAGGAAAGGTGGAAGACTACGATATAGAGCCCTTAATGTCCTAAAAAAACGAAGAGCTTCGTCAGTCCAAGGAACATAAGACTTGGTGGAACAAGCCTTTATATGGTCTGAAAGAGGACAGACCATATGAGCAAAGTTGGGGATAAGCCGGCCATAAATTGAACTATACCCAAAAAACCGACAAAGGGAAACATAATCTGTAGGGCGGAGATACGAAGAGATTTCATTCTGCTTATAGCAGGAGTAGAAAGACCCGCCGAAGAGATGCTAAGGCCAAGGAAGTCCAAGGAGTACTGGAAGAAGAGGCACGAACAGATAACGGACAAGCGTAAGATGGACAAGAAAATGGAAGACCTGACGAAGGTGGGAAACGGGTTCTTCTTCTGAAAAAGAGAAAATAAGAAGGTCATCTATATAAACAAATATGAAAGGGATATCACGAAAAATAGAATCCATGTAACGCTGAAAGGTGTCACCAGTGTTAGAAATACCAAATTCCATAAGGAAAAATTCGAAAAGGCCAAACGGAGTGATTACAGCGATTTTTCAATGTCCTATGGATGGATAGGAATATGGTAGTAGGCGCTCAGAAGAGTCACTTTACTGAAAACGAATGCACCATACAATTTTGCGGACATGATGAGGATGAGGATCAGGGGTAAAGGAAAGAGTTTGATTCTAGTCACAGTATTAAGGGCTCAAAAATCTCCATAGGGTCTCAACTGACCCGGTTCCATTTTAGAAACGAGATAAAGGGGAGAAGCCCAAGGGGATTTAGAGGGACGGATGATACCGGCTTTTGAGAGAGTGGAGAATTCGTTTTTAGCAACAGCGATTTTGTCCTCTGCTAGGCTCCTCACTCTGGCAAAAACATGGGTAACATCCCCTGTTTCCAACCTATGGGACACCCAAGAGGAAGAGCCGCAATTACAAAGGGGATTAAGAGACAAAGTTAGGTTAAGGAATTCACGTAACAGTTGGTCTACCACATAAGAAGAAACAGAGGTATGGAATACAATTGGAGAGGGAACTTTACACGAAAGAAAATTGAAACGAAGGTCAGTATTAGGGTCTAAGATCTTGAAATTCCCAAAGTTGATGAGTAGACCGTAGTAGTGAAAAAAAATCATACCCAGGAAAGGTTTAATCACCTCTGCTACTATGAAAGTCCATTGAAACTAGGATGATTCAAAGGATATCTGCGGGCTAAGGCTGGAGAGAGCACTTAAAATCTATTTTATCGCAGATTTTAACATAAATGTAAAAGCACGTATCTATGACGACATTTTCTCTATGACCGATATCGTGTCTGCCATTGGTGATGGTGATGGTGGTTTGTTTGGAGTACGCGCCACAGACGAAGACCGAGAAGCTGGGATAGCCGAGCTTTGCAAATGAGGCAGGTCTGGAGAGCGAACTGAAGTCGAACAAGCCGAACGAGAGGATGATTTGATGATCACGCCCCTTTTTATCAGGCCAGGAACACCATGGTGTATACGAAAATGCATTAGTTCCACAGTACATATGATAATGGAAAATTAGCTGCCGCTGTGAGTCAGAGAAAGTCCGACTTCTATGAGAACATAAGTGGCATCGTTATACGCAAGGGTCTGTTCTGGAGCATCATGACACACGTTTATAGGTGCTTCAGGACGAGGAGTATTTGACGCGACTACTTGAGCAAAAGTCGACATATTATTATGAATTAATGTGAGAAGCCGAATCATTTGTAAGTAAGGAAGTTACGGAAGTCCGCTTATGAGCAAAATTAACAGTGTCCACATCAGAAAGGAGCCCCAAAATATCAGGTATGAGGTGAGTTTTGACAATGACACATTTTTTGCTTTTGGAATCGACTCAAGTATAATATAAATTTTACAGTAAGCACAATATATTTATGCAAAATATGTAAAAGCAAAGGAGAATAAAAAAAATTATTATTATTATTATTATTATTATTATATTATTATTTGCCAATACCAGAAACAGCTGATCTAGCGCAAGAGAAAATACAATGAAAAAGGGGTAATTCGCAAGGGGAGTGAGTGTAACAGCTGAGAGAGAGAGAGAGAGAGAGAGAGAGAGAGAGAGAGAGAGAGAGAGAGAGAGAGAGAGAGAGAGAGAGAGAGAGAGAGAGAGAGAGAGAGAGAGAGAGAGAGAGAGAGGAGAGAGAGAGAGAGAGAGAGAGAGAGAGAGAGAGAGAGAGAGAGAGAGAGAGAGAGAGAGAGAGAGAGAGAGAGAGAGAGTCAATAGCTGAGAGAAGTTTCTAAAAACGTAAAGCAAACGCAAGAGACGAACGAAGAGATCTGGAAATATAAAAATTACATTTCATGAAAAATGAACAAAAATTATGTAGAAAATGAATAAATAAATTAAGATGAAATCTAACTAAAAAATAAAAATAAATAAAAAAATAAATAAACGCTTTAGCAAAAGAGCAAATGAAATATTTTTCCAATTAAAGGTGTGAAGCCTCGAAACTTGAAATATTAAATTTTAAAAAACCTTGAACTCTGAATAATCAGTGAATAAACCGATACAAATAAAGAAATATACAAGCAAATAAAGCTAATTAACGTGATTACGATTGGTCAAAATAAAAGCATACCGCTTAAATTCTATTTCTGATTGATAGAAAATTATGGCGTTGAAGAGTTGTTCGAAACACGGAGGTCATCAATGAAGCAAAGAGGTCATCAATAAAGGATAATGGGTAATAAATGATTAATTTGGTTGGATGGTTAATAGTAAAAATAAAAAAGAGCAATATTAAATACCTTTCCATCAATAATGCTTCGCATTAAAATGATGAGATAAACGAAGAGAACTCAACAAAGAGACTCAATGATTAAATTTATAATAAAAATGACAAAGAACTTACGAACTCAATAGCTATAACTAGGGAAGGCGTCAACATGAAGCATAAGACTAAGAGAACGCTAATTTTTATCATAAAAGATTTAAATCAAATCAAAGATTTCGACATTTGAAATTATTATTTTTAAGATCACAAGATATTAATTTTTAATACAATTGTTTCAAAGAAGAATCGCTATTGAAATGCTTCGACTTTTAAATATGTGGAAGAAACACAATCACAGATTCACAAAGCGGAACTTGAAGATACTCACTCAGCGTCACAAAGTACTATTACTTTTTTTTAAACTTTACAAAAAAATGCGAACAAATGAGAAATGGAGCATCCAAAGACTTTGATCACCATTAGACTCATGAAAAAAAAAAACATATACTAGTTCGCCAGTTTGGCATTTTCTATGAAAGCCATCTTGGCAAATAGAGGTAAGATAAAAGTGATGTTTCCAAATCTTCCTGGTAATGATTGATTCGAAAATTATAGAAATAATGAAGGGCAAAAAAGTACTACGGCAGTTAGAGGTTGAGAGGGAATTCCAGGTTCCCCATTGTTGGCAAAGGCTGAAGGAACAAATGTTTCCAGCGGCAAGAGAAAACCAAAATAAAAAAGCAAAGAACAAACAGTTTACTAAGGTAGGGTTTTTCCTTTTTTTTGTAACAGCTTATTGCTGAGAAACGATGTGCAATATCATTTCATGTAACATATTATAAAAACTGTAAAATTAATAACATCTTAAAGTTAGAATTCACAACTCCAAACTGATCGAAATTACCACGTCTACCAAACTTACATTTTGTCATTTTGTAATTTATTTTTCATGTAATTATACTTAGAAATTAATACTAATTCAGTCACATTGAAATTTGTCCAGCACACGTTGTTTTTTTTATATTAAAAGGGTAAGGAAGCCTAATAAAATATTATATATATAAATAGTATACTATATATAATAATATATATATATATATATATATATATATATATATATATATATATATATATATATATATATATATATATATATATATATATATATATATATATATATATATATATATATATATATATATATATATATATATATATATATATATATATATATATATATATATATATATATATATATATATATATATATATATATATATATATATATATATATATATATATATATATATATATATATATATATATATATATATATATATATATATATATATATATATATATATATATATATATATATATATATATATATATATATATATATATATATATATATATATATATATATATATATATATATATATATATATATATATATATATTATATATATATATATATATATATATATATATATATATATATATATATATATATATATATATATATATATATATATATATATATATATATATATATATATATATATATATATATATATATATATATATATATATATATATATATATATATATATATATATATATATATATATATATATATATATATACTAGTGATGGAATACGCATCATCCACATCCTCATCCAAATCCGCAACCGAAGCCTCACTTGACAAAAGTGGTACATCCGCATTCACATCCGCATCTGAACTTCACCAAAATCCGCACCGCATCGGCATCTGCATCTGCATCTGCATCTGCATCCGCAAATGAGAAAATATATGACGTTTGACTCATCACTAATATATATATATATATATATATATATATATATATATATATATATATATATATATATATATATATATATATATATATATATATATATATATATATATATTTATACTCACAACTTTTCCCACAAACCTGGGGTGTTGTCTACCAGAAGTCACAACTTAACAGCATTCATCCCCTCACCAATCTTTTCCATTCATTCCTGTCCTCCGTCAACCGCAAACCCTCCTCCCATCCCAACCCCCTATCCCTCAATAAGTCCTTGACCCCACTTACCCAACCTCCCCTAGGTCTCCCCCTCCCTCTTGCACCTTCAACTTCCGATATAAACACCTTTTTAGCTAATCTCTTATCATTCATCCTACAAACATGCCCCAACCACCTCGGCATGTTCTGCTCAGCTCTCTCAACCATACTCCTTCCCCAAGCACATTGCTCCTTTATTCTCACATTCCTAACTCTATCTCTTCTACTTACACCACATACCGCTCTCAGACCTTTCATTTTGAAAACTTATACCTTTTTTCTTTTTCTCTCATTTAACCTCCACACCTCGCTCCCATACATAACAACCGGAACAGAACATCCCTCAAACATTTTCTTCTTCACTTCTCTTGACAACCTTCCTCTCTTCCAAATATCCCTCAAGCCTCCCAAAACTTTCTCCCCCTCTCTTATTCAATATCCAATTTCGTCACCCTCACAAACATCACCCCCCTCAAAATTTACACCCACATATTTAAAAGAATTAACCAATTTCAATCTCTCCCTCCCCACCTTAATTAGCAATTCATCTCCCCTACCCACAACCCTATCTACACTCTCCCCATTTTTCATCCATAACACTTTACTCTTTCTTGCGTTCACTCGTAAACCTAACTCATCACAACATTTTACAAACTCATCCACCAAAACTTTTAAACCCCCTTGTGACTCAGACAAAAGTACAACATCATCCGCATATAATAACACATTCACATTCCATATATCTTGATGATCATTCATTCTCACCCTTTACCTTCTCTTTCCATCAACCTCACCACTTTATCTATAAATAAATTAAACAAACCCGGAGACATAACACAACCCTGTCTCAAACCATTATTCACCTCAAAAAAATCCGTTTCCATTCTATTTATTCTGACACACGCTCTACTATTCCTATAAAGTGATCTAATGCCCTCAATTACTTTCTCCTCAATTTCATACTCCTCAAAACCTCCCACAGTTTATTCCTATCCACCCTATCATATGCTTTCTCTAAGTCCATAAAACACATATACACATCCTTCCCTTTTTCTCTCTTTTTTTCTTCAATCATTCTTAAAGTAAAAACCTGATCCATACACCCTCTTCCTTCTCTAAAACCTCCTTGTTCTTCACAAATCATTTCATTAATCCCAATCTTATTCAATAATATTCTACCATACACTTTACCCACTATACTAAGCAAACTTATACCCCTATAGCTCACACACTCAAATTTATCCCCTTTCCCTTAAATAAACGAACTATACAGGCACCTTTCCAATCTTGAGGCACCCTCCCCATTACCCAACATAAATTAAATAACCTCATTAACCAATTTACTACACTTGCCCCCCCCCCCTTCCACTAACATCTCACCACTTATCCCATCCAAACCTGTCGCCTTACTCCTCTTTACTTTCCTCAGAGCTTTACCTATTTCTTCTAACGAAATTCCACCATCAACCTCTTGGATCAATCTACCCCTTTCTCTCTCCAGCACCTCTACTTCCCTCCTTACCTCATTCACATTCAAGAGCTTACCAAAATACTCTACCCATCTAGCTCTAACTCACATCTATCTACCCTTTTACTCCATCACTCAATACTTCCCTCTTATCCCTAACCTTATTCACCTCCTTCCAAACCATCTTACTCCTTTCTCTAAAACTCTCAACTATCTTATTACCCCATTTCTCATCTGCTCTTTCTTTCGCCCTCCTTACCTCCCGTTTGGTTAACCTCTTCTTTACCTTATATGATTCCCAATCCTCTAAACTTTTTGTGCTCAAATATTTTTCAAACGCCTCCTTTTTTTCCTTTACTACTATATTCACCTCCTCGCACCACCATTCACTACCCTTTCTTCTACACTTTCCTCCCACCCTCCTCACCCCACATGCATTCCTTGCACTTTCTACCAATACAGCCTTAAACCTCCCCCACTCCTCTTCCACACCCCCTAAGACTCTTCCTCTTACCTCTTCCCAACCTATATTTAGCTCTCTTTTAAAATGTTCCCCCACTTCCCTTTCCTCCAGTCTTTAAACTCTCACAATCTCTACTCCCCTCCCCAAACATCCAATCTTTCTCCATCCCCCTTTCACTCTAATTTTGGCTAACACCAGAAAATGATCCGAAATTCCTCTGGCGGATCCCCTAAAAACATTCGCGTCTAATAATCTATCCCTTATCTTCTTCCTAATACATATATAGTCTATCAAACCCCTTTCACCATTTACCCCACTAACCCAGGTCAACTTATGATTCAACTTTTTAATAAACCATGTATTCCCTATTATAAATCTATTAGCCATACAAACTTCTATTAAACTCTCTCCATTCAAATTTCTATCACCCACCCCGAAAGGACCCACCACCCCGCCTTCCATGTCTGTACCAACTCTTGCATTTAAATCACCTACTAAACACACATTTACACCTGCCCCAAAACCCCATAAGCAATCATTTAAGTTCTCCCAAAACACACTTCTTTCTTCTTCCCTCGCTCTATTCACTGGCTCATAAGCACAAACAAACACCCATTCCTCTCTATTAAACCTTAGCCTCACATATACAATTCTTGATGAAATTCTTACACACTCTCTCATACATTCCCACCATCTTTGACTCAACACTATCGCCACCCCTTCCCTAGCTCTCACTCTCTCACAAACTCCTGAAAACAATCCTTTAAAGTATCCAAATTCAATCTCTCCTTTCCCTTTTAGTTTAGTTTCAGTCAACCCTAATAAATCCAGCTTTTTATCCTTACATATCTCCCCAATTTCCACTTTTTTCAAATCATCATTTAAACCTCTTATGTTCAAACAACCAATTCTACACACCACTGAACCCCTTTTTAACTCCATTCTTACTACTCTGGCAGTATACGATTCGCGTCCCACCCACTGGAGGATTGAACCTTCTCCTCGCAGCACCTCTCCCCAAAGTTAATATAAAATTAATATATTTGAAGTTAAAATAAATATAAAATCAATATTTAAAGTTTATATAAAATTAATGTATAAATAACATCTACAAATATAAAATAAAAAAAAAAAAAAAAACTATTACAAAATACCAAAATAAAGAAATTTAACAAAATATTTACAAATAATTAATCAAACAACAACCTTTGACAAATAAAATCAACCCTAAACCAATTAATATTATAAGACAGTTAAAAATTAACTTTAAACTATCAAAAACAAAACAAAATATTCCTATAAAATAATAATAAAAAAAAGTATAAAATTCCTAAACAAATTAAAATTTAACAAAATAAATACTTAAACTAGAAAAAAAAAAAAAAAAAACTATAGATATAAATAAAAAATACAAATACAAACAAAAATAAAATATACAAAATGTAAAATTAAAATATGCTAATATATGAAAAAATATATATATATATAATATATATATATATATATATATATATATATATATATATATATATATATATATATATATATATATATATATATATATATAT
>SEYY01011749.1:0-11810 GCA_009176605.1 Armadillidium nasatum | reverse complement strand
AAAAAAAAATAAATAAAAATAAAAATAAAAAATATTTAAAAAAAAAAATATACATAAAACAAAATAAATAAAAAATAAAGTTAAAGCTGAAAATAAAAAAAAAAAAATAAAAAATATAAAAAGAAAAAATAAATAAATAAATAAAAAATAAATAAATGGCGTCGGGGTATCTCATGACCTTACCCTTACACAGCTTACGCAGTTCCGCATCAGCCTCCCTCAGCAAATAAAAATACAAAAAGTACGAAGTTAGTAATAGTTATTCATATATAGGAATATATATATATATATATATATATATATATATATATATATATATATATATATATATATATATATATATATATATATATATAATATATAACTATATATTATAATATATAATATATATATATTATATATTATATATATATATATATATATATATATATATATATATATATAATATATATATATATATATATATATTATATATATATGGGGGTCACCCATCACCCTACCCCACCCTCCCAGTTCACTCACGGGTATTAAGAACACACACACACACACACACACACACACACATACATACATGTTTCCATAGTAACTTTTTTTAGGTCTTTTCACTAAATACAAAATTTCGTAATATTATTTATTATTATTATATATTATTATTATTATTAGTATTAACAGATTGTTAAGCACATATACAAACATTTACACACATTCATTATTATATCATCCCACACACACACACACACACACACAGAAAACAACCACCCAAAACATTTAATTTGTAGGATCAGATATCTTGGCAGCAGTTGAAGACATTTTAAACATATCTGGTAAACTTTACACTCTACTAAATAAAAAGGTACACAAACATGAACACATTTACACACATTGTGAATCGTTTCAAAATATAAGTTTATTTTGACATGAATATTTTTTTAAATTTTAAAAAAATCTACTTGCGTTTAAGTTTTAAAATAATTAAGAAATTTTTAAGAAGAAAAACTTTTTACTAAACATTTTTTAACAAACTTCATTAAATATTAAATGAAAATTATAAAATAACATTTTCAAAAACATTTCATTCCTAAAAAAATATGTATGTATGTATGTACACTTCTATGTAGGTGTGTGTGTGTATGTGTGTGCATATATATATATATATATATATATATATATATATATATATATATATATATATATATATATATATATATATATATATATATAAATATGGATGACATTGATGCAGTATTTTTCTTTGAGTTGTCCTGTAGTTAACCAACTATATATTTTCCTATATGAGTGAAGCTTCGTGAAATAATGTTTGTTCTTTAAGACTTGGACGCTAAGTTGAGGAGAGTAGAAGAAATAGATATATATATATATATATATATATATATATATATATATATATATATATATATATATATAATATATATATATATTATATATATATATATATTATATATATATATATATATATATATATATATATATATATATATATATATATATATATATATATATATATATATATATATATATATATATATATATATTATATATATATATATATATATATATATATATATATATATATATATATATTATATATAATAATAAAAAAAAAAAAAAAAAAAAAAAAAAAAAAATTTTTTTAATTTTATTAATTTCATTTTAACATTTGTTAAAAGAGACTAACACTCTACCACTACACCAAGCCAGTTCTTAATAAATATATAATAATATATATATTTAAATTTCTACAAATAATTTGCCAAGACAAAAAGCGTATCCCGTAGGGATACGCATTTGGTGTTGTTATTTTTATTATTATTATTATTATTATTATTATTTATTAGTTCTTCTTCTATTTCTTATTTTTGTTCGAAATTCAGATTGTTGGTCTGGATAATTTCGAGCTTCATCTTACCGATAGAATTCCTAAAGGTGTTCACACACAACGTGTGTAAGGATTGTAATTCAATTTTCAGAGAGGAGCTCTTCATGTTTGATAAGATTATCGCTTGTGTGTAGTATATATATATATATATATATATATATATATATATATATATATATATATATATATATATATATATATATATATATATATATATATATATATACGAGTATACTCAATATTCTCGGTGCTTCTTTTTCTCGTTATCTTTCTTGGTGAGAAAGCATTACTTCTCTTTTTATACAATTTTCTAAAAGGTGAAGTGTTCTGATGCTTCATCGTTGTTCGCACCTGTATAGGGTACGCCTCACACATCTTGGGTGGTTCCACACATACAGCTCTACTCGAAAAGGTGGAGTCTAGAGCTTTTCATCTTAAAATTCCTTTGCTCTTACTAGCTTTCTCCAATCTCTCTCTGCACGTCGAATTTTGGCGTCAATCTCTCTATACTTTCGCTATTAGAATGGACACTGCTCTTCTGAACTATCCCGCTGTATATCTTGTATATCGGGAAGGGCTTACTAGATAGTGTAATTCTTTGTTTGTCTACTCTCTGAACCGAGACTTACCACTATTCTCAGTGTTACATGTATTCTACTGGTAAATTCTGGAACACACTCCCTTTATCTGCTTTCCCAACTTCCTTTAACTTGCACACTTTCAAACGCCGTGAATCGGGACATGTCTGACTTTAACGATCAGGTTCCGTTGTTTTCCAAACTCCGGTGAAAATTAATAGGCCTCCAGTCATTGTCTACCGGAATATAATATATATATATATATATATATATATATATATATTATAATATATATATATATATATATATATATATATATATATATATATATATATATATATATATATATATATATATATATATATATATATATATATATATATGTATATATATACTCTCACTATTTTATCTATTAATCTATTGTATGTATTTTCATCTACAGTTTACTTTTTATTCATAATGAAGAAATTTTATTTTATTTTACTCGTTCTTCAGATCTATAGCCTCTTCCTGCAAATATTCTTCCAATGTGTCGATGTCGATTATGAAAGGATTTCGCGTCAGTTTCAAACACGAATCATCCAAAGAAAGATTTAAATTCATCCACAAGCGAGTCTAGATGCAACGCAATTTACTTGCTTACCTCATGGTAATTGAAATCGTTATTTTGAAAGCAGGTTATTGAGCCTATAAAAAGATGAAAAGTTCTCAGTTGAAGTCGACGCTTCCAAAACTGTATTTTCAAGAAATGTACACGTCATATGATGACAATGTTCGAGCTTTGTCCTTGTTACTTCATATTGAGGTTATTCAAGCTTCAAAAATATATGAAAGGTAGGGTAATGACAAAATATTGTTTTCTTTAGTGAAAGCGTCATAGAGTTCTCTTTTTTTCAGATTCAACAGAAACATTTGTACTTCGGATCTTTGTTCGAACAACCGACCTAACATATTGCCTTTTGACAGCCAACGCACTTCGGTGTGAAAAGTAAAGTGTTATTTTCGGTCTGCACAGAGACTTGAAAGAAGTCTGGTATTCAAGACATTAAACGTTACAATATTTACGGCTTGTATTGCCAGTTTCAGAGATTTGTTAAGATAAAAACTGGTAAAGTTTTAGCTGCCAAAGTTGAGTAAAATGGTGAAACTTTTACTTTACTGATAACCCTGTAACTTTATGTTGTTGGCAAGAACTTCAGGCTGACGCTTCACTGTATTATCAGAAATGGGAATTTTTGACAACATTTCGCCGGCATTCATCACCGAGTACAATTTTAGCAGCAGTCAGCATGCATGGTTTCACAAGTGTTTCGCCGATTGTGTGTGCTTTCTTTGCTTTCGCTATGAGGGCCAGTTGGTATGAAGCTTCCAAAACTTTTGCTGTTTATTCATCAAAAGCATCTTAGAATCAAGTTTATGCGTTTTAATATAATACATTTTGCAACAAAAAATTCCTTGGGCTTGTCTTTCAGCCCTGCATGATTTGTCGTCAAATGCCTCTGTAAACGAACAGTTCTCATGGCATCATTACTAAGAACAGAATGACACACAACACATTGAATTCCGTTTTGATAAATTACGGAAAATCCATTTTTAATCTAATCACTAAACATTCTTTTCTTTGACATAATGAAAACGTGCGAAAAAAGATCAAATTAGAAAAAGAACTATGTAAATTAGTTATATAAATATTCACAATACTTCCAAAGCAAATTCCTCCACTCCTCCCTACGGGGCGTACCTCACAGGTTGATAACCTCTGATTTAAATGAATTTAAAATATTAAATAATTTTTTTTTCCTTTCCAATTCTGATGATATTTTTTCTTCGTTTCGTTTCAATTCACTCTTTGGGACGTGTGAAAGGATGTAATTAAAATGCTCTTCTTCTATTCAATTTTATCAGTGAATCTTCATTTGAAGTAGCTTCTTTCATAATTATATTTCCAAATTTAGAACGTATTATTTTTCCTTTCGCAGAACTAATAAGAAAAATCATGCTATTAAATTTCTTCACACTTCTCTCTCTCTCTCTCTCTCTCTCTCTCTCTCTCTATTATTCTATATATATATATATATATATATATATATATATATATATATATATATATATATATATATATATATATATATATATATATATATATATATATATATATATATATATATATATATATATATATATATATATATATATATATATATATATATATATATATATATATATATATATATATATATATATATATATATATATATATATATATATATATATAAAGAGAAAAACTTCTGCAGACATTTGTCAACTTCTCCCTCTGTAATAAGGCCCCTCCTCTCTGCGACCAATTTTGCATTAAATAAAAATCTCCGTAGAAGATTCGAACCAACACAAGTAACGAATGAGACAATAATTTAAATGTCCTAAGAGACTTTTTTTCCAAAAGCTGAAAAACATATTTCATTAAATAAAGATTTCAAGACCATAAACTATCTTCGTGATTTTTATTGCCGAGTCAAACTTACTCTTGTATTCTGTGTTGTTCAAAGATTTATTTGTAACAACGCTGAATTTTAGCAATCAATTATAGGTCGCTATATATATATATATATATATATATATATATATATATATATATATATATATATATATATATATATATATATATATATATATATATATATATATATATATATATATATATATATACATATATTATACTTTATCAGAAATAATTTTTTTCTGGAAATCCGAAGGTATGACTATTTATTTTAGATTTTATATTAAATTTTTTTTTTCAGAATTTATTATTGCCATTGTTGAAAAAACATAGACTATCATACTCTACTCTTCATGTATAATAACGTTTTCCTGATACATATCAGAGATGGGCATAAGCACAAATGAAAGCGCAATTTGTGTTTTCGCGAAATTTAAAAAATTTGCGCTTTTGCATTTGCGCTCAACAACTTTTTTTTTAAGAGCGCAAAAGCGCAAATTTGTTTTTGCGCTTTTGCTTTCAACCGAGGTTCATCAGTATTTTTGATGATTTTCATTTGTACTATGGCAACAGCTATCTATGCACTCTCCCTTCAAACTCAGAGTGGTACATAGGTTAAATGAGGGGAAGTACCTAGCTGTCAAGACGAGGATATTGGAGGAAATAAAGTGTAATATTGCATCGAATCTTACTCCTCCACTTCAAGGCACTGAAAGTGATAGGACTGAGTCTGAAATGGACCCATTTAAGGTGAGTTATTTTTATAATTTGGAACAAACTTTAAGCGTCTCTATGTATATATTATATATATATATATATATATATATATATATATATATATATTATATATATATATATATATATATATATATATATATATATATATATATATATATATATAGTATATATATATATATATTATATATATATATATATATATATATATATATATATATATATATATATATATATATTATATATATATATATATATATATATATATATATATATATATATAATATAATTATATATATATATATATATATATATAATATATAATATATTATATATATATATATATATATATATATATATATATATATATATTCACAATACACTGACATAATGTTCAAATGAAAGTTAAAAAAATTTGATTTCTTGATACGAATTCTAAATATTTCAGAAACTGGAGGAGAAGTTGGGACAAACCTTGGATAGCTGGGATGCAGTAAGTGTTCACCACAGTACCTCTCTCACTAGAACCTGTTTTCGTGTGAATACCAAGAGGTCTGGGTGGACTTGTTTATTAAGTACATATATTAAGTGAAGAGGTTGTTTAGTCAAGGCTCTGACATTTTAAGACCAAAGAGGGGAGCCATGTAATCCAGCAATTTTGAAAAATTTATCTTTACGAAAGTGAATATGACGCTGTTCAGTATGCAAGAGGAGAGCTACAAGGAGGAAAGGATTATAGAAAATTGAATAAATAAAATTAAAATCTTTCTTATTTTTTGTTATATATTTGCATCTTTCAAATAAAATTTTTAAAAAATTCATCTTTACATACTTGGGCTCTATTTCTTTTTCTTCTTTCTTTCTTTTTTTGGCGTCCGAAATTTGCGGTTTAAAAATTTTTTTTGATAAATGTGCGCTTTTGCGTTTGCGGACTAAATTTTTGAAAAATGTGCGCTTTTGCGCTTGCGCACTAAGTTTTTCCAATTTGCGCTCTAAAGTTTAAAATTTGCGCGCCCACCTCCGTATATATATATATATATATATATATATATATATATATATATATATATATATATATATATATATATATATATATATATATATATATATATATATATATATATATATATATATATATATATATATATATATATATATAAGGCAAATTCACTAGCTTGATAATCGCAATAAAATTTTAATAAGAATATTTTTGAATATCAAAGAATTCCCCCTTTCGCTTGTCTTACGCAGACATTCAATAAAAAAAAATACATTTTGAAAACGTAAAAGGGAAAAATAAATATAGCATAAAAAATTCATTTTTCCAACCTGAAGAGATGTCGAAAAAATAAATCAAAGTTTCGAGACTCGTTTGATATAAAACGAGAAGCATGACAAATGTAGAAGCAAGAAAAATGAGTTATAAAACTATATTATTATAATTTATGGATACATAAAAAGAAAACCAAAAAAAAAAAAAATCAATAATTTATATATATATTTGATCAAATCTAAGAAACCTTACGTTTATTAATAAATTTTGTAATAAAAAGGGATAAACTGTACGTGCTTGTGGAATCATAATACAAAAATGAGAATTCTCTCTCTGATTTTGTATGCCCAACCTTCATTCTTTATTTTTCTTTCATAAGGTCGTGGAAAATATTACTTTCCCTTCAATTCATATTTTATCTTATTGTGCCTAATCCACCATGGCAATATAGGAGTAAATGCTCTAATTTAGGACAATTCATACTGAATTGCATCCAAAGTGAATTTTATCCCAAAAGAAATACTAATCACACAAACACACTCACAAGCACAGCTGATATATATATATATATATATATATATATATATATATATATATATATATATATATATATATATATATATATATATATATATATATATATATATATATATATATATATATATATATATATATATATATATATATATATATATAAAGAATAGAGTGGTAGAAGGAATGAAAGTGTTAGGGGGTCTAAGAGAAGTATGAAAGAAAGGAAAAATTTCAAAAGAAATAAAGATAAGAATGTTTGAATGTATGTGTTTACCTTCAGTAATGTATGGGTGTGAAACATGGATGATAAGTGCTAGAGCGAGGAAAAGTTTGAATGTCTTTGAGATGAAAGGTTTGAGAGCGATATGTAAATTGAGAAGGATTGATAGGATTAGAAATGAAAGAATAAATGTGTAAATGGAAGAAGGGTTTAGTTGTTAGAGCGGAGGAGGGTGTGCTAAAATGGTTTGGACATATGTGTAGAATGAATGAGGACAGAATGGTGAGGCAAGGTACTTAGATCCGAGTGGATGGTGGTAGGGGGAGGGGAAGGCCAAAGTGGAGATGGATGGATGGAGTGAGAGAGATTTTGGGTGGAAGGAATTTGAGTTTAGAAGAGGGTAGAAGACTTGCGGAGGACAGAGTGAGATGGAGGGCTGTGGTGAAAGGGGTTGAAAGGTAAGAATGGGTATGTTTGTGAGGGAATTGTGGTGGGCACCACCCCACGAAAGTGGGAAAGGTGATAGTGAAATAAATAATATATATATATATATATATATATATATATATATATATATATATATATATATATATATATATATATATATATATATATATATATATATATATATATACTGCACCATATCCCGCATGATTCAGGGTGGTGTCGACTGCAGAAAGTTTTCACATTTCTGCAATCGTGCGGGGAAGAAAGAAAAACTGGTTAAAAGGGTTCCTAGACTTTAGAACCATAGGAAGAACTATTCTTCATTTAACTTGACTGCGACGAAATAATCATCCTTTATTGACCAGAAGTTACCTCTAGCTTAATTCTTTTTTCCTTTTAATATTTAATTTTCCATTTAGATGCCGAAAGTACGTTGTATCAAAAAATGTGTTTCTTCACAAAAAATAATTTTATTGAATTTTTGTTAATTTACTTTCAAAAAAATATTGAAATATATAACGAAAAAAAAATAAAACTTTGGTCACTATAATTCTTCACGCATAATTCTACAAACAAACTCTGTAATTTCAGGAAGAAGATCTCGAAACCTCAGATCCAACAGCCTATCCTTCTCTCTTTCTGCTCTTCTCATCTTTTCTCTTCTGGCTTCCTTATGATGTTCCTAACTTTTCTTCTTCCCATCTACTTCCAAGGACATCCACTCTCAACAAATATATATATATATATATATATATATATATATATATATATATATATATATATATATATATATAATATATATATATATATATATATATATATATATATATATATATATATATATATATATATTTTTTACCTATATATATATATATATAAATAGTATTAAGGAAATTTAGAAGGGCAAATGTTGCAATAGAACAATGCTTCAATACAAGTTGCCTTTTTGCGAAACCTTATAAGACAATAACAGTGCTGCAAGGTCACCCACCTTTGACGTTGTTGCAGAACAATGTTGTAGTTGTTCCAACTCCTTCAGGGTGTATTTTTCTCAGGAACTATTAGGAGGTCAATTTTGCAGTGTTGCAAATCCATTGTTCTTTCTTGAGTTCATTTTGCAACGTTTCGTTGAATGATTGGAATGTTGTAGAATGACAAAGTTCACCCTCTCCACAGGGGTCTTATTGATACCAAGTTTGCAAAATGCTATGTGGCGATGTTACAATGGGGTGCATCACTTTTGCAACACCTTAAGCTTAAGGAGAGAGAGAGGCAAGTCTGGGCTAATTCGGCACTAATGAGATGCAATGTTGTAAGGTCATTTTCTTTTATGGTGTAATTTGGATCATATTGCAAGAGGTACATAGCTCTCTTTCTGCCTTTTCGAGTAGGGCGTAGCTCACCTTATTCTCTTTCATGGTCCCTTTTCAGGAGATTGGTGAAGCCCTAAGGGTGATAACTGCCTCTCTCACTCTCTTTCGTGGACCTATTTTAATCAATTCATTAGCTACTTTTCTCTAAAAATATGGCAACATAACATTCTGCAACGGAGGCCTAGCTTTTCTTGTAGGGGTTAATTTCCACTAACCAACCAACTCTCACATTCTTTCATTAAGTTATTTTGCAATTTAACCCAGCAGTTTTAGGTAAAACTGCAAATTCTAAAATTAAATTAATTTTTCTGTTTATTTATCAGCTAATTTTACTAAATATAAAAAATTCTTCGATTCTTTAAACTTCAAAACAGAACACATTCTTTATTTTTCTTCATTCATTGAAATAATCACCTGGTTTGACCTTTATTCTTTAATGTTATTTATTTGCAAAATTCGGCAATTTGATTGTAACATGCATCAATTTCCAATTTCAATTCTTGGACTAACATAATGACAAGCCTCTAATCTGACTCTGACGAAAATGGGCTTAGGATTCGTCTGAGCTGGATTAGAATCGAGTTCCTAAATTAGGTCTAATATTTTCATGCCTCTAAGACATCAACAAACCATCTGAATCCTTCAGAGTCGTATATGGATTCAGAATCCAACGCGACTGCCTGGATCCGATCTGGATTTTCAAACTGGGCCTAACCTTTGTTAGGTCTACCATTTCTTTCTCAGGCTATGGTTCACGTGATATTCAAATCGTGTACAAACCGCCATTTTGGAATTTGGTTCACTATCAACATGTGAACACTTTTTCAAATTGCCATTTAAAATTTTTTATGTGATTATTCACAGTCAACTTTGAATTTCAACTCTCACCAATGACGTTATTACCATATATATATATATATATATATATATATATATATATATATATATATATATATATATATATATATATATATATATATATATATATATATATATATATATATATATATATATTGGTTCACGGTTTTCTTTTTTTTTCATTAATTTCAGCAATATTTGTGGTCTCTTGTTTAATTTTCACTTTGTTGAGTACCGCTTCTTTTCTTCTAGACCTCATCTCTTCTCCTTGACTAAAACTCAGGTGCTTGAGTGCACTGACAGCAAACTTTACTTTGTTACCTCCTACTGTTTCTTTCCTCAATTTTCAGCCAAAGGAGGATGTTGCGCATATGTGAGCAACTATGTTGTTTGTTCTCGTGTTTCTAAATTGGAACCTTCTGAATTCTGCCTTAATCTCTCTAATTATTTAACAACTAAATTCACTTGTTCTGTCTATTTGTCACTACTTCTACAAAATATTTTAAAAAAATTCTTCGATTCTCTAAACTCCAAAACATAGCACAGTTCTCATTCTTCTTCTTTCTTTGAAATCATCATTTTAGGTTATTTCTACGTTCACCTACTACAAAGGTTTTCATTTAGTTCTCATGATACAGCTGGTGAACTCGCCTTCCATTTTTCAATTCAGAAAAATCATGAGCAGTTGGGACAACTTCCAATCACTATCTCTGATCTTCCTGGTAAAGAGCCCAACATTCTTGATCTTTTTTAACCTCTTATAATCAATTTACACCTTTAAAGACTTTCTTCTTCCAACTCATTTATACCTAATATTTTAATCTCTTTTAAAGATGTCATTTTTGCCCTCTCTGAGCTTTACATTAAGAAAATGAACAGTTCTGACATTATTCCTCCTATTGTTCTCAAACTCTTGCTTCTGAACTTTCATTTCTTGTCTACTTTCTCTTCGACCTTCCCTTCTTGCTGAACACGTGGACTCATTCACCCTGTGCCGAAGAATTAAGATTTTTCTCAACCATTTAAGTATCATCCTATTTCTTTCACCTCTGTTTTTTTTTCTCTAAACTATTCGAATCTATCCTAAGCAGAAAGATTTGGAAACATCTCAATTCTTATAATCTTATAATCTTATCTCTGATTGCCAGTATGGCTTTCGGAAAGATCTTCTTTCCTTTATCTCTAACCTTTGGTCCTCCACTTTTCGTCATATCACCTATATATATATATATATATATATATATATATATATATATATATATATATATATATATATATATATATATATATATATATATATATATATATATATATATATATATATATATATATATATATATATATATATATATATATATATATATATATATATATAATATATATATATATATATATATA
>SEYY01011748.1:7500-12500 GCA_009176605.1 Armadillidium nasatum | reverse complement strand
ACGCTCTAGTTGATTCCTATTTTTTTTGTTTTTTGTTTTTTAGGTATATAACGTGACCTAATTTACTATCGATTAGTGGCGTTACTCCATTGCGGTTTTGGAGTACGAAATTGATCCAATGCTGTGTCGCCTTTCTTTTTTTCATGTAAAAAATAGGTTAAAATTAGACGAAAGCTGTGTAAAAATTTATCGTGAAGTCTAATGGTGGTCCATCCACATGCAATACGGAGCACAAATTTACTCTTCTTAAATACCAAAAATAATATGGAAATTAGAACGACGCTATATATATATATATATATATATATATATATATATATATATATATATATATATATATATATATATATATATATATATATATATATATATATATATATATATATATATATATATATATAAGGCTTGGGTCCAAATACAGGCCACTGTACTTTAGTACAAGTACAGAAAAAATGGATAGTACTTTAGTACAAGTATATTTTTAAAAATTTTGTAAAACCGTATTCATTAGCATGTAAAATTATATACTATTGAGATCCATTCGTAAATCCTAAATTATTTTAAATAATATAGTAAAATATACAAGGATATAATTGAGAAATATATTGAAAAAAAAAGAAAAATTGGAAAATTATTAAGCTTTTGTAAATCCTGTAAGACTTTTTTAAATTTTGTATTCTGTATTCTCAAGCGAGGTAATTAAAAGAATAATTATATTTATTGTTACATTTTACAAACATTAAAAGTTTCAAAAAAATTTTCATTAATCAACATCTGTCGGGGCCAAAGACTTTTCCTGTGAAGTTGAAGATTCCTTTCACAGGAGCAGAAGATGCTGGACTAGTCCTATATTTCTGTAATAGCTTTGCCAGTGTTGGGAAAATCTCTTCATGATTTTTCCATTATCTGTAAATCCCTTTCTTCGGAAATACAAGTTTGACTTTTAAATATTTTTGTATTTGAATATTAATGGTCTGTTGATTTTGGTATGCGTCTGTCGAGTTTTGAGTTGAGGCAGAAATAAAGCTAAATTTCTTCTTTGGTGGAGGGTTTCTTGGACTTCTCAGTAAATCGTTTGATAACCCAATAGCAATATTAGAAGCTTTTGAATCTTTGAAAATGAACTGTGCTCTTGATAATACGAAACCCCTTTTGTTACCTTATCCCTCTTTTGTACTTAAAAGTACTGGAAAGTACTTGATTTTTTCCAAGTACATTAAGCTTAAGTAACTAGTACTCAAATTTGTACTTTAGTACAAATAATTATACTTGAACCCAGCCTGAAATAAATTATATATATATATATATATATATATATATATATATATATATATATATATATATATATATATATATATATATATATATATATATATATATATATATATATATATATATATATATATATATCGCCATTGAAAACATTTGTAATTTGTAAAGATATCTCCCCTCCCCCCATGCACCAGTCATGGGACTTTCACCCACCAATCACGTAATTTCATTAAAATTCATATTTATAAAGTTTGATTATATATTTTTGATTTTGTAGCCCTTATGTAATTTGTATGTAGTTGACGCAGGGAAATGCTATGATTTTCTTCCATTTTTGTCACGGTGGGACATGTTCTGTTTTATAAAAGGCCTCTTTGACTTATCAAGATTTTCTAATAAACACTGGCAATTTTCGATTTGTAAATTTAAGATTTGGTCTTATTATTCTAAAAGCTTGTATTATTATTTATTTATTTTAAGCATTGTCTTGAGAATTTTAGATCTTATAAATGTAAAAAAAGGTCTTTTTTTTTTGATCTTTGTTAATTGAGAATGAAAATAATTTCTGAAAGTTATTAAGATCTTAGACATATTTTAGCACCCTATCCAATTTCAGATTCTGTGCTCGTTCAAGCATAACATGCATCTTAGCATATCTTTTTAGCAGTCTGATAAAGATGTGTAGAATTTAATTTTGATTTGATTAATAATGGTCATGATTTTTGCTGGCCTGTACGATGACTCATAGTTTATAGATATTACCGTGGATGACTTCACTAATTTTCCATTACCAACTGAAAGTTCGCATTTTGGTTTATAAAGTCTAATTTGGGTATGCCCACTACATATTAGTGAATAATATATATATATATATATATATATATATATAATATATATATATATATAATATATATTATATATATATATATATATATATATATATATATATATATATATATATATATATATAATATATATATATAAAACATATATGTGCTGTTGAAATTTATATTAAACAATCTGACTTTAAAATTTTAACTCCTAATTTAAATCTTTTTTCAAAATAATAAAGATTATTTTGATTGTTTTGCGCTTCTAAATTCTGCTTTACATGGGATTTTTCCCTTTGATCATCTTCCCACGCTCATTTTAAGTATTTCTTAAGTAAATTATGAATGACAGTTAAATTTTAAAAATTGCCCAGAAGATTTTTTATATATATATATTATAATAATATATATATATAATATTAATATATATATATATATATATATATATATATATATATATATATATATATATATATATATATATATATATATATATATATATATATATATATATATCAGTCAGTCGAACGTCTGCAGAATCGTGTGTGTGTGTGTGTGTGTGTGTGTGTTAATTAGTCAAAAAATTGCATAAATACCAAATAAACAAAGGTATCTGATGAATTCTTATTAATTGAAAGAATAAACAATTAAATTTGTTTTATATTTTAATTGATTACGTAATGATAGAATTTTCAAATCGTGTAATATATATATATATATATATATATATATATATATATATATATATATATATATATATATATATATATATATATATATATATATATATATATATATATATATATATATATATATATATATATATATATATATATATATATATGTTGCGTTATTTTCATGCTGCCCACTTTTTATTGGATGACTGACACGATAACATTTTCTTCGAAAACTTATCTTAATCTTTTTATCCCTTATAATATACTATTTATCTTTTTATCCTATCCTCCCCCTTCACCTCTTCGTTCTTCTTTCATCATCTCCTCCACCTCCACTACCCTATCTCCTCCTCCTCTTCTTTTTCTTTTTCTTCTTTTTCTTCCTTTTCCTTCTTGACTCTAACGAAATAACAGATCGACGGTAACTACGACTTCCTCTTCTAAAGAGATGAGATCAAGGGATTCGTCTGGTAATACCGAAGTCAAGAGAGAAGCTCAATCAAAAACTACGTCGAGGTTATAAGTAAAAGGTTTCTTAGCATTAAGGTCAAAATTTATACACATTTTTGTTTAAAATTATTTATTTAATCTTTGTAAATAAATGAAAATGAAATTAAGAGGAAAGATATTTTAGATAGTACTTGCAAGAACAATTAATATAAATAAATAAATGAGTAAGATTCTTGACTGAGTTAACTTAACATTGATTATCACATCTCCTCAACTTGGAAACTCGGGAGTCCTACATGTGGTCCACCATAGTTTGCTTTTGTGAGGTCTGTATTTTCGGGATCTTATAAATAATAAGCATATATAGCCACATCTTTGAATAGGATAGGGGAGATTTCTCATAAGTAGTGAAAAATGATATTTCTCTCTAAGCCTTATTGCTTGTATCATGGGATGTATCTATTGGATAGTTGACAGAGATTTTTTGAGGTTGTACAAACAGTCAGAAAAGTGGACTGAGGAACAATATTGTTTTCAATCAATGTCCACTTTTACATTCCTAGGTTAGTAAACTTTGGTTTAGGTCACAAAATGAATAATTAGTGTTATTTCGGCGTGCTTTGGGGTGACACAACCCTTTGTTCTTAATTTTTGCTTTAAGATTAGTTCGTATTTGTCTATGAGGTAGGGGAGAATTAAGATAGATGATATTAACTCCTTCTGCCTCTAGTTTTTTTAATTTGAGCAAATGATTCTATTGTTTCTTGGTAAATTGATGTTTAATATTCTGTATCCCCCCCCCCCCACATTTTTTTTTAAATTTCTAGTTGAAAACCTGTTAAACCGATCATTTTCGTAAAAGATGACCACGGTATCTGAAAAATAAATGGTCATCACCAAGACAAAGGATTATTTCCGTATGGATTATTCATTCTATTCATGGAACAGTTGTTCCTTGCTTTTCCAAAATGTGGGATTTATACATCAGTGACATTATTCATCAATTTAATTACATTTTGAACCACACTTTATGAAGTGATTTTGAAGCTTGCTTTTCAAAACATTAACATGTACATTTTAAAAGAAAATGTAAAAGCGTATTTACTATAAGTAGGTACAGTAGTTTTATCCGCCTATTCTCTTCTGATTGTTTAAAACAAATTTCTAAAAGAAAATTTTAAAAATTTGTAAGCAGTAAATAACCCTCTGTATTACACTTAAATTATGCAAATTTTTTATAGAGAAAGATTTTGAAGTAAATCTTTAAATCTTTGTTCATTATTTATTAATGAACTCCTCTTTGGTTTTCAAGTAAATGAACCAACTATATTGAACTGCTATTCTTGTGCGATGCATCGTTTGATTTAGACCGAGAGTTTTAAAACATTCCGGTTAAGTTTAGAAAGGTCATCTTTACATAATTGTACATATATATATATATATATATATATATATATATATATATATATATATATATATATATATATATATATATAATATATATATATATATATATATATATATATATATATATATATATATATATATATATATATATATATATATATATATATATATATATATATATATATATATATATATATATAAATTTTTTATTTTTTTTTTACAGCCAGCAAGATGAACAGAAAGGAACAGGGTCTTGGTTGGAGGGAATGAATTCTCCTTTAATTCAACAAGATGGAGACAACAGACAACTCAAATTGAGGTTCGACGTTAGCCAATACAAACCAGATGAAATCGTAGTTAAAAC
>SEYY01011748.1:0-2500 GCA_009176605.1 Armadillidium nasatum | reverse complement strand
CATAACTATTGAAGATAAGTCGATAAATTTCTTTCTTGGATATTTACCCATACTCTGCACCACAAAGACTAATACGACAATATTACACAGAGCTGATAAAACGCCCGTTCAATCCAGGATCGACATTGCATCCAGTTTTCTCAAATATGATTCCTGTAAATGAACGAAATTGGGCTGATGCCGGTACCTTGCTGGAAGAAATGCAGAAAAACGGCTACTAAAAATGGCCATCTATAAGGAGGTTTCAACATTCTCGCTGAATGTAGGATCATTTTCACCTTTTTTTGAGTCGGACAGACTAAGTTCTTGAAATTCTAACTGAGCCTCGTCCTCGGTTGGTCTTAACCATTTGAGCACTTCAAAAGATTTTTCTTTTTGACCTGGCAAAAAAAAAAATTAATATGTAACAAATGGGATAAAATCTTAAACTGAACCACGACGTTTATAAGTTATAACAGGAATTTGTGTGAATTTACCTTTTCCATACTAAAATTTTATTAAAAATATATGAAAGCAAAAGATTTAAATAATCTTCAGGAGTTTTTTGTTTACCTGATTTGAGGAGAAAGTATGGAGTTTCTGGAAGTAAAAATAACATCGAAAATAAAAGTAAGCTAATATAAAAGCCAACCAAAGCCATTCCTCTCCAGCCTGATGTCGTACCAACTATATTTATTAAAATGAAACCTGCATATATATATATATATATATATAATATTATATTATTATTATACGATAGGAAATTACATTTAAATTTTCCATACTAACTTAAATCAAAATATATGGACATTAATTACCTGCTACTGTTGTTAAAACTGGAGTGAGTGCAAACTTTGCTTTTAATTTTGAATGTAAAGATTCAGATGCATAAACAGTAGCTGATACTTGTTGTATACCCAAACAAAGCCCGCACAAGAAACGGGCTCCGATTATCTGCCAGGCAGAAGTTGCATATGCAATGAGACATATAATATATATATATATATATTATATATATATATATATATATTATATATATATATATATATATATATATATATTATTATTGATTTTTGTACAAGGTCTCAGAAAAGGTGGTCAACTCCTTCCCAACGCAATATCCTCATCCATTTTCAGGGTCTTTCATCTACGTCGGTAGGTAAATGGGCGCAGTCTTCATATTGGTTCGAACCAAGTCTAATCTATTTTCGTAATTACAAGGAAAGGATACTGAAACTGATGGCCCTTAGTCTAACCCTCGTTATGGCTATTCTTCTTCACCAAGCAAAATTCAGGTATCTAGGTAAAAAATCATATGGAAGAAAGATGAGGACGGTGGTAGGAAAGAATTGACCACCCTGTCACCTATTCCGAAGCCAAGTACAATGTAGGAAGTTTCTGCCCTCTTTCTTTGGTTTTATAATACATTCACATTTACAATGAAAAAGAAAGAACATGTTTTAAAAAATTACATTTTTATTTCACCCTCTTTTCGAAACCATAAAATGATGAACAAGAAGAATGAAGTAAAAAGTTAATATATAGTTGCCTCAGAAACTCTTGTCAAGTGAGTCATTAAAAAAAAAAAACAATTTGGAATATTGCACATTATCACTGTAAATTTTATAGTGAAGGAAAAAATACTGAAAAGATTTCACCTTTAGATTCAATCATACTCATACACATTCATTCTAGAATAAACTTAACAGAAATTGTTTATTTTAAACAAATCGACATAAATAAGCATTGTATTTAAACCTGAACAAAAATTTTACCTTTAAAATAATCGAAAAAATCAGCAATGTGTTAGTTAGAAACAATTTACTTGCATCATTTAAAATTTAATAATTTATAAATAAATTAAATGTACATATCAGTTTAACATCTACAATAAAATAATTCCTTTATCACCTAAAGCCAGTGGTAGGATCGCCAATTTTAGTGTTAAGATTCTTCCAATGGAGTCCAAAATTAATGGTGCCACAAGAGAACCGATGAGTGCCGCTCCTGGAACAGTGGCACCAATCCATGATCCCTTCAAAATAAAGAAAAATATGCTTCAAAATTCAATATTCGACCTAACTTTAAGCACTTAGAAATGATCAAAGACAGGCCAACATCTCTCTAACACACCATTTATTTATTAAAATGAATTTAATAACTTTTTTCATTTAATTAATTTCAATGGAATTTCTGCTATAAAAATTTTAAGAAATAATTTATTACTCAAAAACTTAATTAATTTTAATTTAAGTATTTACTGTACTTCTTCTTCTGTATCAATATCAGGTCCTTTTCCATAGACCATGAGCAGTCGAAGTATAGCCCAAACACAGGCTCCTAAAGCCCTCCTAATCCATCAGAAATCAAATCAGGGCCATGTAACAAACATAGGAATATTCTTAAGATGGATAATTAAAACTTGTAATTTAAAAACTAATTGTATACTATTATTAATAATGCCAAAATACGAGGCAAGATGAAAAATCTATGAAAATGTTGTTTTATTTATTTAACATGC
>SEYY01011747.1:20000-23453 GCA_009176605.1 Armadillidium nasatum | reverse complement strand
TCTAAAAATTTGCAAAATTTGAACGTTCTCTCTGCAAAGCAGAAAGATTGAAATAAATTATCTCATATACGAGAACTAAATTATTATAATATATGTATTATTTATATCAGATTTTTATG
This sequence comes from Armadillidium nasatum, assembly GCA_009176605.1. NCBI lineage: Eukaryota > Metazoa > Arthropoda > Malacostraca > Isopoda > Armadillidiidae > Armadillidium > Armadillidium nasatum. The sequence goes on along the minus strand of SEYY01011747.1, from coordinate 23,334 downwards.
ATTAAATATAGGTCCTATTCTGGATTATTTTTGTTTAATAATAATATAGAAAAGGGTTTTCAAAACCTATTTTAGGGATATGAATTAAAATGAAAAAAAAAAGTTTTTGGAATCATTACAACTTATATATATATATAATATTTATAATATTATATATATATAATAAATAAATATTATATATATATAATATATATAATTATTAGTTATATATTTATTAACAGTGTGTGATCGTGAAGAGTGATTTATAGTGATTTATATAATTCAATATTGTGCAATGTATTGTATATTCGTTACCATAAGTTCACCATTATCGAACAACAAATGCCACCAATTTTTCTTTGTTCTAATAAGAACTGTCGGTAATAAACAATGGGACCAACAATTGGCGAATCAGTGTTTGAACTTGCTAAATGTGGCAAGGTTAACTTCAATTATTTGTCTTATAAAATTACAGTAAAGAAAAAAAAAATGTTGAAAAACATGAAACAATTTTCTCATACACGATGAACACACGATCGCACACACATTTACATAACTATCAATAATTAAAAATCGTTTTTATGGAATATTTTTATAACTTTTTTTTTTTTTATTTAAAAACCAGTTTTTTTTTTTTTTTATTTTTTTTTTTTTTTTTTTTGTGAAATTTTTTCCTGGAATTACAAAATTCCTTATGCAATCTTTGCCGTACATTTAAACTTCAATATTTCGAATTGTTTCATTTATCTATAAATCGTATCTCAATATTAATCAATGTCTATCTCATTTACTTTCTCTTTTTACGTCTTCCTAAAGACTTTTAAATATATGTTTATGTGAACTGTACGAGTATTTCAAAATACCAATGAACGATATATATATATATAATATATATATATATATAATATATATATATATATATATATATATATAATATATATATATATATATAATTATAATATATATAATATAATATATATATAATATATATAAATATAATATATATATATATTATATATATATATATAATATATATATATATATATATATATATATTATATATAATATAAATCTCAGAGACGAGGTATTCGAACCTTGCTTCTAAGGCAATTCTTCCAATCATTTTTTACACTTCTACTGATTATCTTCCATATCTATCTAGAAGCACAAATATTGACTTACTATCCTTATTCCATCGCTAAATTATAATTGACGTTATTTCTGAACTTTGAAATCGCATCCTTCTCTTTTAAAGTCTAAAGACGTGTATTTTCCTAGGATCATCATGTACCTGTTTAGAGCTCTGAATTTGGAAGCTATTCTCATTCTGTTTTGGGAAAGTCTTGAACACTCTTCATTCTTCTACTTTTCACTATCGTTGACTTTCACACTTTCAATCTCAGCGTTTCGGGGCATGTCAGTCTTTAATTAGTTTTTTTACCTTCAATTTCGTTTTTGCGGGTCTTTGGCCTTTCTCCACCAAAGGTGTCTTAAAAAATATATACCTCTATCGAAGAATATATTAATGGTATTTTTATCTTTCCACAGAAAAAAATCTGCAAAAAATCTTTAGGAAATCTGTAGAAAATTTGTAGAAATTCAAAATTAATTAATAATATCTCCTAGAAAATCTGAATATATTAAGATCTAAACCATTAATATGACACATTACGTTCCCACACTCCATTTCTCTTCTGCTTTTTTATAAACGTATTAACAAAAAAAAGCCTCGAAGTAAAAGTGGTTCTTGTGACTTCAAATTTGCCCTTATATGATTTCTTTCAAATGAATGATAAATATAATATAAATATAAAAATAATATATAAAAAAAATGTTTTTCTATTTTAGGAATGAAACTTATCTTCAAGAGTTAATTTCAAGCAATCTTACATGCAAACCACTTTCTAATGCGCAAATACACACAAACCCACCCACACTCTTAAACACACACACACACATACAAAACCATGAACTCGCCCACATTTACACTCACACAACACACACACACGCATATATATATATATATATATAATATATATATATATATATATATATATATATTAATATATATATATATATATATATAATATAATATATATTTTCACGAATGTATTGCAAAACGAGTGTATGTCAGACACATACTCTAAAATTAGCATGAAAATGCTTCATAATTACTGGAATAAATACTAGAAGAGAAAGTTCAATGTAATACCACGTTACAAAAACGTTCTCAAAAACGTTCCTCAAAAACGAGTCGAATGATGAAGACGGAATAGTTATTAAAGGAAACAATGAAAGAATATTAATAATAATAATAATAATAATAATAATAATAATAATAAAAAAAAAAAGAAAAAGAGGTTAAAAAATTACGTTTTTTTTTTTTTTTTTTTTTTTCCGAAGGGTCAGTGATGCTCTCGAGTGAGATTAGTTTTAAAAGGCTAATGTCAGAGTGAATCTCTTTTGGAAAGATAAGAATATACGAAGTATGCGTGGCATATTATATATATATATATTTTTAATATAAAAAAATAAAAAAAAAAATTTATATATATTATTTATAATATTACAATACTATATATTATATACTATATATATATATATATAATATATATATATAATAAATATATTATATAATATATATATATATATATATATATATATATATATAAATATATAATATATAATAATATAATATAATATATATATATATATATATATATATATATATATATATAATATATATATATATTATAGGCGTATATACTAGAATATAAAATCACGTTTTCAATTTCATTTTTGAAGTTGATTGCTGATATTTTTTTTTGGAATGATTTGGAAATGAAAGTTGATTTCGGATGAGGTCATGACACTCTATGATTAAAGTCATCATGAACTTTTCGAGTAATTTATCATATCGCGGGAGAAAGATAAAAAAAAAAAATAGAAAAAATAAAAAAAATTGAAAAAGTTAAACCTAATTTGACTTGTATAGAAATATAGGTGCCTTATGGAATACAGAGTGTATTATATATATATATATATATATATATATATATATATATATATATATATAATATATATATATATATATATATATGTGATATATATATATATATATATATATATATTATATATATATATATATATATATATATATATATATATATATATATATCTCGAAGTTTTGTTCTACATTACTAAGGTTCAGAAAGTTTATCCCTTTTTATTACTTATTTTTATATTTTCCATTTAAAAAAGCATTCTCATAGAAGAATATATTTAATAACAAAAATATTCATATTATATTTGTGGCTTTTCCCATGTATTTCTTAAACCCCCAATCACATTGAAG
>SEYY01011745.1:0-12192 GCA_009176605.1 Armadillidium nasatum | reverse complement strand
ATGTCGGCTTAGATTTTACGAAGCATTGGTGGGTAAAGGTGAAAGGTTCTCCTACGTCTCAGAAGATGTTTATTTTGATTTACACATGTATGCATGTACGAGCCATATATCTCGACCTTGTGCCTGATATGTCAACACAGTCATTCGTACAAGTCGTTTCAAAGGTTTGTTGTGAAGTACGGTGTTCCCGACGTACTTTACAGTGACAACGCTCGGAGTTTCATCCATGGAACTGACGCTATCGAGTCGTTTGTTGTGTCGGAAATCGGTAGTGAGTTTCTACGAAGGAACCACATCGAACACAAGCGCATACCTCTTTACAGTCCTTGGGTTGGTAGCTTGTGGGAGCGCATGATACGTGTCGTTAAAGACTGTCTATTGAAGACTATAGGACGTTCATCACTGGAGTATTTTGATTTTGTTACAACGCTCTCGGAAATTGCTGATGCAATAAATTCGAGACCGCTCACCTATACTTCAAGTGATGATGAGATGATGCCTATAACTCCGAACTGTTTCTTAAAACCGTGTTCCAAAACTAGTATGGCATTACCTGGAACAGGATCAAATAATCCTTTCTGGAATTCCACCTCTTCGGCAAGGAACGCGCTTTTGTCATCTCTTCGGAAATCTTCTGAACGGTTCGAAGACTTTCGAACTCGATGGTATCATGAGTATCTCCTCAGTCTTCGAGAGTCAAGTCGCGACATGTATCAGGCTAAATGGGATAATTTGATCAAAGTTGATGATGTCGTCCTGATCAAAAGTCCTGTGAAAGAAAGACCTTATTGGCAAATGGGTATCGTTACCCAAGCTCATCCATGGAGATGATGGAAAGGTGCGAACGGTATCTGTGAAAACGCCAGGAGGACAGTCGAACTTATATCCCATCAAAGTCTTATACCCACTTGAGTTAACTATCACTCATAGTGGTAAGGACAATCACTCTGATCATACGGTACCTGCATCAGCATCGCAGCCTCTCTCTGATCCGACTGTTCCTACATCTGTAACGAATCCTTCTTGTCCAAAACCTCGTCGTCCTGTCCGCGTTGCCGCGGCTAGAGCTAGAGGGATGCTCTTACAGAAATCGTCTTCGGAAGAGGAATCGGAATCGGATTAGGTTGGGGTGGGAATATCGAAAAAGGGGTGGGTTTATAAGGTTTTCGAACAAAGTTGTAAGTTTAGTTGTAAGTATATGAAGTGCAATTTTGTGTTCATTATGTCGATTGAGCTTGTCGAACGTTCGCGAATCAGTATATGCCTCCCTTATACTTCCGGGGAGTCATCCCCCCCCCGGGAGGATTTTAGAATTATCGTTTGTCAGCTCTAGTTTTGGTGAAATGATGACTTTAAAGAATTCACCTTTGAAATACGTCGTTACAAAATCCATTTTTTGAAAAGTGCGTATTAAAAATTTCGTTCAATTGCCTTTTTGATTTTTGTGTGAAGTGTTGTGTTAAAATTTGCTTTCGTCGTTACAATATTTCGTTGTCGTCAAAACTATTTCGTAAAGCTTTTTTATCATCGCACATTTTTCGTTAAATTCTTAAAGTGATAAATTTCTTACTATTCTAAATTCGTAATATTCGACTTAAAGAAATTTAAAGCTTTTAGAAGAATTCGTTTTTTGTAACTTGACTTAAACTATTATTGGTGAGAGCTAGTTTTTAGCGTATTTCGTTATTCATCACGCGTTCGTTAAAGGTTATTTGCCCGGGTAAATTTTCGGAGTTGTGTGAATAACGGATAAGCGCAATAACTGGATTTTTTACCTTTAATAGAACTAAAAACTACTTAGCTTGAATTCTGGAGAAGGAAATTACTAATTTCAACTTTAGACTGAAGAGATCAAAATTTCTTCAAGAAAACAACTTCAAAATTGTGTCATCTTAATAAGGTATGTTTTCTTTTTAAGTTTAATTTCTCTGGAACTCTGAGCTGACATTCGAATACTTTAAATATTTAAAAAAGTTAAAAAGTAAAGTTCGGGCTAAAGTTTAAATTCGTACTTGCTATATTGGAAATTGCAAAGCTAATTCTTCCATAGCTTTCAGGTCGTTCAAACATCTACAATTCCAATAATATATATATATATATATATATATATATATATATATATATATATATATATATATATATATATATATATATATATATATATATATATATATAATATATATATTCATTACCCTTCATTACTCTTTTAAATTTGAAAGGCCTTCCCCCCCCCCCGAACAAAAGTTAATAGACGCAAGGAAGGTTGCCTTGGAGGATCTGCCCTCTGATCTATCTCGTATTTCAATTTGGGAAAGAGAGACCATAGCTGTTTTCAATCCCTCCAAAACTCAGTTCCTACATCTCTCTACTCAGCACAATCCTCCATAAAACTATGATTTTTTTTTCGAAAACACTCAACTCAGGCCTTCAGCTCATCTTAATACTCTTGGTGTTTCTATTTCTCTTGATCTTTTTTGGGAAAATCCCATTACCTATCTTTCTAAACAAGCTTCTAAGAGGTTGGGTGTTCTGAGGAGCGTTAAGTATCTCTTCTCTCCACCCCAGCTGCTTACTATGCATAGGGGGATGTTCGCCCCTGTAGAGAGTATGCCTCACAAATCTGGGGTGGTTCCACTCATACAGCTCTCCTTGAGAAGGTGGAGTCTAGGACTTTTCTTCTTATTGACTCTCCGACACTCACTAATTCTTTCCACTTTCTTTCTGATCCTCGAATTTTTGAGTTACTCTCTTTATACTCTCGCTATTACAATGGATAGTGCTCTTGCGAACTCTCTCGTCACATACCTCCTCCATTGAGAAGGGTTCGTACGATTCGCCTTTCTACACAGTCTCATCCTTTCTCTGTCTATCTCTCTGACCTCCAACTTAACTGCTATGATCAAACTTACATGTACTCTACTGGTAAAGTCTGGAACACACTCCCTTCTTCTATTTTCCAAACTTCCTATGACTTGCATACTTTTAAACGTCTTGTATCAGGTCACATCGGCCTTTAATTTGACCAGGTTCTTGTCGTTCTCCCTAACTCTGGTGGAATTTTTGTAGTCCTCTGGCCTAGATGACGATGAGCTAGTTGATTTAATATCGAATATTTTCTTCTATTTTTTTTTCTCCACAATTAGAGGGAATAGGCGTATTTGTGTGCTTTTATTTCTCATTAAAATATAAATAAATTATTTTATCATTTTTAATTTTGGCTTCCGTCTTCATTACTGCTTGAAGCCAAAGAAATATTCATTGTTTTTATGCACGACTTTTATTTTGTTCGTTCACAAACTCTTTTACAATGATTCTTTATGTTCATGATTATTTCTTTAGTAGGCTTTAGCAATTGACATCACAAAAGGAGAATAATTTGTACAGTGGATAATAGAGGTTGTAACCGTGAAAATATCATTAGCTTTTAGTTAAGTGTTAAAATATAGATTCGAATTAACCACAGGGGGAATCTCTTAACTTTTAAAGTATCATATCTCATGTCCAGTTTACTTCTCAATATTTATTTCATTAAAGTATTGTTTTGAAACAAATCATCTGAAATTGACCATGATTTGCCATGATCATGACATACATATCACTGTCCTTCGTGATTTCAACAGTGAAATAACATTCTCAAATGTCGTTTTGGTATATTTAATTATTTTAATTATTTTAATTATTTTCCCGTACGATTTTATAGCTTCAATAGCTTTTGCAATAAGGCCATCATTGCTTGTTTATTTGTTTTGACTTATATTCCAACTGAACTTGCAATTAAGTCAAACTCTCCTACACATCGAAAATACTTTGCATCATCATTAGAATTATTATTATTATTATTATTATTATTATTATTATTATTATTATTATTATTATTATTATTATTATTGTTATTAATATTATTATTATTATTATTGTTATTAATATTATTATTATTACTATTATTATTATTTTTATTTATTATTATTATTATTATTATTATTATTATTATTATTATTATTATTATTATTATTATTATTATTATTATTATTATTATTATTATTATTTTTATTATTATTATAATAATTTTTATTATTATTATTATTATTATTATTATTATTATTATTATTATTATTATTATTATTATTATTATTATTTTTATTATTATTTAAGTATTAAAGCTAAATAATTTGGATTGAAGATAGCCGTAATAAAAGAGTTAGACACCTATATATATATATATATATATATATATATATATATATATATATATATATATATATATATATATATATATATATATATATATATATATATATATATATATATATATATATATAGTATATATATATATATATATATATATATATATATATATATATATATATATATATATATATATATATATATATATATATATATATATATATATATATATATATATATATATATATATATATATATATATATATATATATATATATATATATATATATATATATATATATATATATATATATATATATATATATATATATCGTTTGAAGGAAAAGGAAATAGAGCTACAGCTACAAGAAGTTCCACAGATTTGGGATATTCACTTCCAATTTCAAATTAAAGGTTGACATGCACCTATACACAGCGTTAAATGTGTATATCATTAAGTTAGAAAAACAGATGACGTTTCGGTTCTATCATTGAACCATCATGAAGAGAACTGCAAAGGAATTAGATTATCAATATCACATAAAGAATTGTTTTTAACTACGCTATAAAAATTGAGTAAATGGCAAAAAAAAAATTTTTTTTTTTAAAAACTAAATAAATAAATAGCACACTAATAATAAATGTAAACTGTAAGGAATACAATTATCTATAGAGAGTAAATTTGAAATGACAGTTGGTTGGTAATTGCAAAATTTGTAATTTGTAAGTTTATAAAATTAGAACAAATCGAAAGTACAGAAAAGGGAAGACATAGTCCAATAGCAAAAATAGGCTGTCCAATCATACATTATCATTTCAAAAAACTTTACATGCATGTATTCAACAAACGTAAAGATGTTCACACATCTACATATACACATACACACTGACATATATTCACACGTACATATTTCAATATGAATGCATGCATATATACAAACACATACATATGCACGTATACATATACATACACACATATATATATACATACAAATAGACATACATACATATATATATACACTCATACATACATACACATACATACATATATACACCGCTACATACATACACATGCACACCTACATATATACGCATATACTCACACATGCATATGTACATACACACAGATATGCATACACACCTACATACCCATACACATATACATACGCATAAATATATGCACACATCCATACATATATATACACATATACACATACGTACACGCATACATACATGCACAAATACATATATCTACACAAACTCAGACATCCATATACACATAACATTGTGAAAACAGTTATATCATCACGGCCAGGTATCTCACTGCTGAGAGGAAGGAGTAAACCAATCAGAAAAGAAGGAAGAAGAGGGAATCAGGAGGAAGTATCCAAATGTAAAATGTGTGTAAGAGCCATGGGGAAGTATGGCATGGGTATAGGACTATAGGTAGTTAAAGAATGTACAGGGGATGAGCTTGTTGGTTACTGTTGAGGTCTGGCTTGTATTTTGAAATGTATATGGACTCTAAGATGAGTAATTGGACTGTCTTTGAGGCAGAATCTAGAATGTAAAAGTGCTAGAGAAGAGGAAATGTACCAAAGGAGAGAATGAGCACGAATGTTTGAATGTGAAGGAGAGGTGATAAGGAGAGAAGTGCGATGTGAGAGACCTTGGTGCTCATGAATGCGGGTTCTTAGAAGTCTTGTTGTGGAGCCAATGTAGCCCTCGTACAGGAGGGGCAGGAGTATTTATTCACAACTGACGATCTAAGTGGAAACAGAAGAGAAGATTTATAAGAAAAAAAGGAAGAAATTTTAAAAGAAGTGTTGTAGGTAAACCGGAAGTCAAGGTAGGGATAGTGATGATAGAGTGATTTACGTAGTTTGGATAAAATTGAAAAATAATTCATCTTTACAAACTTGCGATCCATTTTTTTATTTATTTACTTTTTTTGCGCTTCTAAATTTGCACTTTAAAATAAACTTTCAACTTGCGCTCATGTGCGCATTTGCATTAGTGGACTAAATTTTTGAAAAACATGTGAGCTTTTGCGCTTGCGCTCTAAGTTTTTTCCAATTTGCGCTTTTGCGTTTGCACTATAAAGTTTAAAATTTGCGAGCCCACCTCTTGTGGCTATATATATATATATATATATATATATATATATATATATATATATATATATATATATATATATATATATATATATATATATATATATATATATATATATATATATATATATATATATTAAAATCAATACCATCTTCACATTTATACATATAGCATATAACCTTTCATCAATCTATCTTAATTTACATACTGAATTCAATTTTCTCCAAAACCTCTTCAAAATACACAACTTCCTGCTAAATCTGGTTTCTCAGCATATTTTTAATTTCCTAAATGCATAATATCATTCTTCTCTTCCATCTAGCACAGCGTCAAAAAAGATTATTTACTTTAAATTCCCTTACCTCGACCAACATGTAAAAATGGGTGTAATGCTGGGCCAATAATATATATATATAAAAAAAAAATTATTATTAATATTGTTATCATACTTGCTGTTATTATTATTTATTATTATTATTTTTATTATTACTATTATTATTATTATTATTATTATTATTATTATTATTATTATTATTATTATTATTATTATTATTAGTATTATTGTTATTATTGTTATTATTATTATTATTGTTATTATTATTTTTATTATTATTATTATTATTATTATTATTATTATTATTATTATTATTATTATTATTATTATTATTATTGATATTATTTACTATTACTTTTATTATTATTATTATTATTATTATTATTATTATTATTATTATTATTATTATTATTTTTTTTTTTTTTTACGCAACTTCCTTTGCGCACACGTGTTTATTAATAAGTTTGTTTTTTTCCGCGCCTGCGCTTTCTGTCTCTAATTTTTAAATTTTGTTCATATGTTCAACCATTCCCCCATCATTTTAAATAAGTGCGTTCTTCATATGCTTTCGAATGTTAATAGCTTAGTTCGTTCGCTGTCATATTGCCTGTCCTTCTAACCTAACATCGTTATATATAGTATCTTCAAAATGTATTTATTTCACAGTATTCTAAACCGATAACTCTGGGAAAATTACATGTGGCAAGCCGTATAAACGTTTTTCCAAGAGTGAATAGCAAATTGTGTTGTTAAAAATAATATTCTCCCGATTATGTCAGGCATTCGTCTGATAATTTACGTCAAACAGGGAAAGAATATGTTTTATCCTTATAGCGAGAATAAAAGAGCCAATCCCATATTACGTTTTATGTTTTAGGTTAGGTTTAATTGATAATTGATCCCACCATTTATTTTTATAAAAATATTAAAAAAATTCCTAATTTCGAATACAAACAATTTAACTTTAAAGTAATATATATATATATATATATATATATATATATATATATATATATATATATATATATATATATATATATATATATATATATATATATATATATATATATATGCTCTTCGGCATTTCGGTGAATCTTTCGCTGTGGCGCTAGACATATCGAAGGCTTTCGATAGAGTCTGGCACAAAGCTTTGATTTCCAAACTTCCCTCTTTCGGAATCTATCCTTCTCTCTGTGATCTTCTCTCTGATTTCCTTTCTGGTCGTTCTATACCAGCTGTTGTAGACGGCCACCGTTCATCCTATAAATCTATTAATAATAGTGTTCCTCAAGGATCTGTCCTATCCCCAACACTTTTTCTGCTTTTCATTAATGACCTTTTCTCTATTACTTCTTCTCCTATAAACTCCTATGCTGATGACTCCATCCTTCATTACTCTTTTCATTTTGAAAGGCGTCCCTCCCAGCAACAGTTAATAGAAGCAAGGAGGATGGCCTTGGAGCAACTAACCTCTGATCTATCTCTCCTTTCAAATTGGGGCTGAGAAAACATGGTTGTTTTCAATGCCTCAAGAACCCAATTCCTCCATCTCTCTACTCGCCACAGTCTTCCACACAACTACGATATCTTCTTCGAAAACACGCAACTCAAACCTTCATCTCTCCTTAATATTCTAGGTGTTTCCTTTTCTCGTGATCTTTCTTGGAAAGATCACATTACCTCTCTTTCTAAAAAAGCTTCTAAGAAGTTGGGTGTTCTGAGGCGCCTTCAGTATTTCTTCACACCACCCCAGTTGCTTGCTCTGTATAGGGGTGTTGTTCGCCATTGTATGGAGTATGCGTCACACATCTGGGGTGGTTCCACTCATACAGCTCTCCTGGAAAAGGTGGAGTCTAGAGCTTTTCTCCTTATCAACTCTCCTGCTCTCACTAATTCTCTCCAATTTCTTTCTGCCCGTCGAAATGTTGCGTCACTCTCTCTATACTATCGCTATTACAATGGACACTGCTCTTCTGAACTCTCTCTCCTCGTATACGTCCTTCACTGAGAAGAGTTCGTGCGACTTGTCTTTCTACACAGTCTCATCCTTTCTCTATCCAACTCTCCGACCCCAGACTTAACCGCTATGCTCAATCTTACATGTACTCTACTAGTAAAGTCTGGAACACACTTTCTTCATTTATTTTCCCAACTTCCTATTACTTAGCCACCTTCAAACGCCGTGAATCAGGTCTTGTCGGCCTTTAATTAGACCATGTTTCCGACTTTTCATCTAACTCTGGTGGAATATTGGTAGGCCACTGGCCTTTGCCCACCAGAGGCAATATAAAAAAATAATATATATATATATATATATATATATATATATATATATATATATATATATATATATATATATATATATATATATATATATATATATATATATATATATATATATATTATAAAAAAGGCTCAAAAGAATTGTTTTATTTACATTTGTAACTTTTTTGGACTTCACAATAAATTTAATAGATTAATTTTGTATGATTATTTCCAATTTTTAGTTTTAAGTTGAAGCCAATATTGTTCGATTCCTATCAATTGTCATAAAAATTAAAATGTTGTGATTGAATTGAACAAGCTCATATATATATATATATATATATATATATATATATATATATATATATATATATATATATATATATATATATATATATATATATATATATATATATATATATATATATATATATATATATATATATATATTAGTATTATGTCCATCCACCTTCGTTCCTGATGTCGGACTGCAATCTATCAGGCATAGATTGCAATATTATTTTCAAGTATATCCATACATATATATACACATATACACATACGTACACGCATATATAAATGCACAAATACATATATCTACACAAACTCAGACATCCATATACACATAACATTGTGAAAACAGTTATATCATCACGGCCAGGTATCTCACTGCTGAGAGGAAGGAGTAAACCAATCAGAAAAGAAGGAAGAAGAGGGAATCAGGAGGAAGTATGCAAATGTAAAATGTGTGTAAGAGCCATGGGGAAGTATGGCATGGGTATAGGACTATAGGTAGTTAAAGAATGTACAGGGGATGAGCTTGTTGGTTACTGTTGAGGTCTGGCTTGTATTTTGAAATGTATATGGACTCTAAGATGAGTAATTGGACTGTCTTTGAGGCAGAATCTAGAATGTAAAAGTGCTAGAGAAGAGGAAATGTACCAAAGGAGAGAATGAGCACGAATGTTTGAATGTGAAGGAGAGGTGATAAGGAGAGAAGTGCGATGTGAGAGACCTTGGTGCTCATGAATGCGGGTTCTTAGAAGTCTTGTTGTGGAGCCAATGTAGCCCTTCGTACAGGAGGGGCAGGAGTATTTATTCACAACTGACGATCTAAGTGGAAACGGAAGAGAAGATTTATAAGGAAAGAAGGAAGAAATTTTAAAAGAAGTGTTGTAGGTAAACCGGAGGTCAAGGTAGGGATAGTGATGAGAGAGTGATTTACGTAGTTTGGATAAAATTGAAAAATAATTCATCTTTACAAACTTGCGATCCATTTTTTTATTTATTTACTTTTTTTGCGCTTCTAAATTTGCACTTTAAAATAAACTTTCAACTTGCGCTCATGTGCGCATTTGCATTAGCGGACTAAATTAGCTCTAAGTTTTTTCCAATTTGCGCTTTTGCGTTTGCACTCTAAAGTTTAAAATTTGCGCGCCCACCTCTTGTGGCTATATATATATATATATATATATATATATATATATATATATATATATATATATATATATATATATATATATATATATATATATATATATATATATATATATATATATATTACAAATCAATACCATCTTCACATTTATACATATAGCATATAACCTTTCATCAATCTATCTTAATTTACATACTGAATTCAATTTTCTCCAAAACCTCTTCAAAATACACAACTTCCTGCTAAATCTGGTTTCTCAGCATATTTTTAATTTCCTAAATGCATAATATCATCCTTCTCTTCCATCTAGCACAGCGTCAAAAAAGATTATTTACTTTAAATTCCCTTACCTCGACCAACATCTAAAAATGGTTGTAATGCTGGGCGAATTAAGAAGAGCTTTGGCTGTTTGTAGTCTCAGCAAACTAGATACTGAAATCGTACTCATAAAAAATATCTTTAGAAAACTGTCATATCCCGACACATTTATAAATAAAGCTTTTAATAAAGCCAAAAAGAGTTTTTATAGAATAAATAATAAAGGTGAAATAGAGAGTGACCGTAGAGACATGAAAGTGTCTCATAGTCTTAATCCAGAAACAAAGAAACTAATTAGCAACGACATTAGACTCATACAATTCATACTCCATACCGCCGGTAAAAATTTCACCCGGGATCATATGAGGAGAGAGCAAGAGAAAACATGGGAGTATACAGTATTGATTGCAGAGACTGTTGGGAGGAAATATATAGGGGAAAACAAATGATTTGAGGAGTAGAATTTACCAACATAAATATAGCTTGGAAACAGGAGACCAAAATTCAGCTTTATACAAACATAGAGTGGATCACAATCATTACATCGATTTAAATACACATAAAATACTGTCTAGGAGCGGGAACGTACAGTCGTGAACAAAAGTTCGTTCCTATTATGCTGGAAATAAATATTTATATAAAATGGAGATCATCTCAGGTTCAGCCAATCACAGTTCAATTAAGCCCCTCTTAATGTTTTTATTTTCTTTTTATTCAAAATAGAGCTTTTATGAAATGATCTCCATTTTATATAAATATTTATTTCCAGCTTAATAGGAACGAACTTTTGTTCACGACTGTACATAACAGGAAACGCATAGAGTCTTTTCTCATTAAAAACACTCCTAATTTCAACTCTGATAGAAGCGTTTTCAATATAGATAATGTTCTAAACAATTTTTGATTACCGAACTATTTTTTTCAAGGATTTAAAAAAGTAGTACTTGATTACGCATTATCTTTACCAAAAGTTTTTTTTACAAGTAAAATTGGAGTGTATGTATATGTGTATGTATGTATTATATATATATATATATATATATATATATATATATATATATATATATATATATATATATATATATATATATATATATATATATATATATATATATATATATATATATATATATATATATATATATGGCGGCTCGTATTCTGAATATATATATATATAGTATATATATATATATATATATATATATAATATATATATATATATATATATATATATATATATATATATATATATATATATATATATATATATATATATATATATATATATATATATAATATATATTAATAATAATACGTGGCCAAACACTATAAGAAGCCACCAACGTATCTCAAACAATACGATGCTTACAAGAAAACTAATAACATTTTGGAATCAGCGTTGAAAACTAGTATGGAAAACAGATTAAGAGCACTTCACTCCACTACAATTTATGTCAGACTAATTAAAAAGGAAAGATTTCTGGCAAGATGTTGCTTACGCATACGCAGTATCATCCTAAAATGTGAAGCAAATTTT
>SEYY01011744.1:97500-107500 GCA_009176605.1 Armadillidium nasatum | reverse complement strand
GGAGGGGTCCCTCTGAGTGTGCAGAGCGCATAACCGAGGTGATTCTCTCTGGCATGGAGGCGTACATTCCAAATTCTTTCCCTTCTACTAAACCTAACAAACCTTGGTTTAACTCTGCTTGTTCTCGTGCTATCCGCCACAGGGATGCTGCCTTCAGGGATTACCGTCATCTTCAAACTCCTGAAACTCATGCAACTTATATTTCATCCCGGAATCGTGCAAAATCTATCCTTCGCAACACTAAAAACTCCTTTCTCCGTAGAAAATGCAACAATCTTTCTGGTTCTACTTCCTCACGCCCTTTCTGGCATTTTGCAAAAAATGTCAACTCTAACTTTGCTTCTTCCTCTTTCCCTCCTCTTGTATCTTCTGACGGTACAACTGCCGTTTTGCCTTCCTCTAAAGCTGAACTCTTCGCTCAAACTTTTGCTTCTAATTCAACCTTAGACGATTCCGGAGCTGTTCCTTTTCCTTCAACCCCCTCCAACTCATTTATGCCTAGAATTATAATTTCTTCTAAAGACGTCATTTCTGCTCTCTCTGAGCTTAACACTAAGAAGGCGTACGGTCCTGACGGTATCCCTCCTGTGGTTCTCAAAACTTGTGCTTCCGAGCTTGCACCCTGCCTTGGTAAACTTATTCGTCTGTGTCTTTCTACTTCAACCTTCCCTTCTTGCTGGAAACGTGCGCTCATTCAGCCTGTGCCGAAGAAGGGGACCCCTCTTAACCCTCTAACTATCGTCCCATTTCTTTAACCTCCGTTCTTTCTAAAGTTTTTGAATCTATCCTTAACAGGAAGATTTGGAAACATCTCAATTCTTCTAATCTTATCTCTGATCGCCAGTATGGCTTTCGTAAGAAACGCTCTACTGGTGATCTCCTTTCCCTTCTCTCTGACTCTTGGTCCTCCTCTCTTCGGCATTTCGGTGAATCTTTTGCTGTGGCGCTAGACATATCGAAAGCTTTCGATAGAGTCTGGCACAAAGCTTTGATTTCCAAACTTCCCTCTTTCGGAATCTATCCTTCTCTCTGATTTCCTTTCCGGTCGTTCTATAGCAGCAGTTGTAGACGGCCACCGCTCTTCCTTTAAATCTATTAATAGTGGTGTTCCTCAAGGATCTGTCCTATCCCCAACACTTTTTCTGCTTTTCATTAATGACCTTCTTTCTGTTACTTCATCTCCTATCCACTCCTATGCCGATGACTCCACCCTTCATTACTCTTTTCAGTTTGAAAGGCGCCCCTCTCAACAACAGTTACTAGATGCAAGGAGGGTTGCCTTGGAGCAGCTGACCTCTGATCTATCTCGTATTTCAAATTGGGGCAGAGAGAACATGGTTGTTTTCAATGCCACCAAAACTCAATTCCTCCATCTCTCTACTCGACACAATCTTCCACACAACTATGATATCTTCGAAAACACTCAACTCAGACCTTCATCTGTTCTTAATATTCTCGGTGTTTCCTTTTCTCGTGATCTTTCTTGGAAAGATCACATTACTTCTCTTTCTAAACAAGCTTCTAAGAGGTTAGGTGTTCTGAGGCGCCTTCAGTATTTCTTCACTCCACCCCAGTTGCTTGCTCTGTATAGGGGTGTTGTTCGCCCCTGTATGGAGTATGTACGTCACACATCTGGGGTGGTTTCACTCATACAGCTTCTTTAAAAGGCGGAGTCAAGGGCTTTTCATCTTATTAACTCTTCTTCTGCTCTCACTAATTCTCTCCAATCTCTTTCTGCCCCTCGAATTGTTGCGTCACTCTCTCTATACTATCGCTATTACAATGGACACTGCTCTTCTGAACTCTCTCCTCGCATACCTCCTCCATTGAGAAGAGCTCGTGCGACACGCCTTTCTACACATTCTCATCCTTTCTCTGTCCAACTCTCTGACCCCAGACTTAACCGTTATGCTCTGTCTTACATGTACTCTACTGGTAAAGTCTGGAACACACTCCCTTTATCTATGTTTTCCTTAACTTCCCCTGACTTACACACTTGCAAATGCCGTGTCGTGTATCGGGACATGGTCCTTTAACTATGACCTAGGTTCCCGAATTTCCCTAACCCACTAACTCTGGTGGAACGGTATTATCGGTAGGTATCGGTATCCAGGTATGGCGGTATCGGTATTTGCCAGTATCGGTAGTATATAGGGTATATATCGGTATCGGTATATTATATCGGTATCGGTAGTATATATATATATATATATATATATATATATATATATATATATATACTATATATATATATATATATATATATATATATATATATATATATATATATATATATATATATATATATATATATAAAGTACTAATATAATACCTTCAAGAGGATACGTTTTTACACGAACTAGTTACGAAGGTGCATTGGCTTATAATATAGGACTTGGCATAGGTAACAACAAAGTTACCAACTCTTTTCATCTTTGACCACATAGTTCCCCAATTGGTCTTCCACGTATATATTATTAGTTATAGGTCAGCGTCGTAGCCACTGGGTTCTCGCGACAGTTAGTCATATATAATATATATATATATATATATATATATATATATATATATATATATATATATATATATATATATAATATATATATATATATATATATATATATATATATATATATATATATATATATATATATATAATTTTATTAACTGCTAGTGATGTTATAATTTCGAGGAATCGAACCCGGGCCCAAAAGATGGAAGTCCGTTGTGTTGACCACCACCAAAATATATATATATATATATATATATATATATATATATATATATATATATATATATATATATATATATATATATATATATATATATATATATATATATATATAAAGTAATAAATTGAAAAATAATTTGAAATCGAATCCATTGACAAGAAGAAAAAGTGATAGAATTCTTTGTTGAGAAAGTGTCATTGTGGAATGAGAGGCGTATGTTGTTACGTCACACCTCGTTTACAGAGTCAAGTGTCGTATCTTGCTGTCAGAATTAAGAGTTTCTGAGATTTTTAAAACGAAGGCAGCTGGGACATGCACAAATTACAAACCACAATATATTACCAAACTTTCGGGCATAGAAATACTTACTAAACCATTTTGACTTATTTTTATAATTTTCTGAAGAATTTAGATTAAATTTTTTTTTTAAAAAAAATAATGAATTTATTTTTTAAATGAAGATTAATTTAAAAAAAAAAAAAAATTAAATAGAAATGAAACAAAATAATATTTCATAATGTCAGGTTAATTTATCTGTAAAATTTAATGAATAACTTATTTTTACTAACATTTCTTTCACAATCTTTCTTAGATTTTTTTTTTTTTTTTTATTTTTTTTATTTTTTTTTTTTATCAAAAAATAAATAGAAAGTAAAAACTTTAAATTCATTCAGTAACATTATGAAAGAATAATCAGTAATTAATTGATAATTTCTGAATTGAAACCACACAAGGGTGAAACTTTATATTCAGTATATATATATATATATATATATATATATATATATATATATATATATATATATATATATATATATATATATATATATATATATAATATATATATATATATATATATATATATATATATATATATATATACAAAGAGAGAGAGAGAGACTTCATAAGGACATCATTTAAAATTTCCTTACAGAAAAGGAAAAGTATATTTAAGCGTTAAAAAGAAACATCCCGAGTGTGTCGGCACTTTTAACCACTGATAACGACTCATCCAGATGTCTTAAAGAAAGTTGACTGCCGAGACTTTCTCTCTTATCTCTTGTTTAGCGCCAGTGAACCTTTGAAGCCCAGCACGGACGATCAACAACGAGAGAAGAACCTTTTATTTATTTTCATAGCTGTTTATATACACAAATGTAAAGACACTGTTTTGGTATTATAGGATAAGCAGTTCATATAGGTTATCGCCTTTAATGAAATCATAACTGTGCTGAGGCTCACAGTACAATGATCTTTAATAAGCTATTCAGTGGAACTCTCTCACAAATACGTACAAAAACACACACATATTTACACATACATGCACACACCTATTTATATATATTGGTAGATATATATATATATATTATATATTTATTATTATTATATATATATATATATATATATATATATATATATATATATATATATATATATATATATATATATATATATATATATATATATATATATATATATATATATATATATATATATATATATATATATATATACCCGTATATAAATACAGAAAATGAGGTTTTCTCACGCTATACTACCTTTAATAAGTGATCTGGTATTCGTCTGTTGGCAGTTTCTTTTCAGTGATATGATAAAAAAGAATTGCAGAAGACGCCTTAGATAACATGCCAAAAGATAAAGATAATGAGAGAGAGCTCTTTTTAGGAGTCTTCAATTATAGCTATTCACGTTAAGTAATTATGAGAATCAACGCTATGAAAAATTATAGCTGCACACTTCTCTCCTTTTAAAATAATAATAATAATAATAATAATAATTATAATAATAATAATAATAATAATAACAGTAATAACAATATAATAATTATAATAGTAATAATAAAAATATTATTTTATACTATTATTACTATTATTTTATTTATGATTATTATTATTATTTTGATTATTTTTATTATTATTATTATTATTATTATTTTATTATTATTATTTTTATTATTTTTTTTTTTTTTTTTTTTTTTTTTTTTTTTTTTTTTTTATTTTTATATTATTATTATTATTATTATTATTATTATTATTATTATTATTATTATTATTAAATGTATGTTTTGGTATTTAAATTTAATGTTCCCAAAAGGACGAAATCGTCCCACCAGAATCCCATTTCAGTTTTTAATATTATATATATTTGTAAATGATCTTTTAAATGTCTATTTTTTAACTGAAAAAATGATTAAAGATTAGTATTATTGTTATTACAATTATTATTATTATTATTATTATTATTATTATTATTATTATTATTATTATTATTATTATTATTATTATTATTATTATTATTATTATTATTATTATTATTATTATTATTATTATTATTATTAATTATTATTATTATTATTATTTCAATTTTTATTACTATTATTATTTCAATTGTTATTTTATTACTGTTAAAATTTAATAACAATAATATTAATGTTGTTAATTATTTGCCCTTGTGGTCTTCATATTTGCTTCTTCTGCCATAAATTTCTAACATTACTTTTTCCACAACCCTTTTCAATTTCAAACTTAATCTTTTCTCTTGTATTTAAAATATCAATGATTAGCTCCTCAATCTTGCATTTTGCCAATATCATATTTACAATGACTCTTCCTGACATCCTTTTCTCTCCGCTCCTCTCCATTGCAAATGAGTAGATCACCTTTGTTTATGTGCTCTCGTTACTTCAAATTCAAATGTTATGGATGATGTTCCTCTGATTAATTTAATAATTTAAACAATCTTGCTCATCCTTCACATTAACTTTCTAATTATTACTCTATTTTGTCTTTTCATATTTCTTAAAATCATTGGTTTTAATTAACAGGTATTCTAGTTTATTACCTTTTTATAACCAAAAACATTTTAAATAATTAAATTTTTCAGAGAATCTTGACTTTCCATTTATTGCCTAATTAATTTACATTGGTTCAGTTTTAAGATCATTCACTTTTCTTTCTATGAATACTCAAATTATTGGCTTGTTTCTCTCCTCACTCAAACTCTGTCATCAAACATTCAGTATTCATTCTGAAATTTATGCTTATCGATGCATTTTTAGTTTCACTGTTCTTGACATTTCATCACTTTTTCTACTCACTGTGAATACTTTCTACACTGTGTATTTTGCATTCATTTTTGTGATTTAACTTCTAGACATTTTAATTTCAGCTCAACTCTTCCTACAGTAGGTGAAGCATATTTGTAATATGAATAGAAGCTTAATAGTTTTACCATCCACTAAGCAGAATTATTTTCTGACTCATTCAGTATTTCAAGAAATATTCTACTTGAATATTTATTTCTTTCATGAATCGACTGAAATATATTCAGTTCCTCCTTGTAATATGGCGCATATCTTTTTCCTTATTTCTGTTTTTTTTTCTTTTTCCTTGTTTTTTTTTATTTTTTTTTATTTTATTATTATTATTATTATTATTATTATTATTATTATTATTATTATTATTATTATTATTATTATTATTATTATTATTATTATTATTATTATTATTATTATTATTTTCCGATTCGCTATTGGCAGAAATATTCGCATTTCATCTTTTCTTTAGCAGTTGAAGTATGTATCACTTCGTCAATTTAGTTACTCAATTACCAAAGATAATAAATAACATAGAATAGGGCTTATCATTCTACAAACTTACTTCTTTAAATTTTGAATGCAATATATACTCTCCTATTCAAATGCTCAAACTATAAAAGGAATATTTCTAATTGTTTTAAATATCTCTGGTGATATTACTTCAAAATCCTTCTTTTATTAAAAGAAAGATGACACTTTAAAACTTATATAGCTACAATTGTAAGATTAATTTTCTTAAACATTTAAAGAAATATGTTCACATGTTCTCAACTAACATAAGATTGCTCCAATTAAAGTCAAAGGCCAAAATGATGCTTATAAATAAAATTTTCTACGACTGAGGAAAAAAAATCTGAGTTATCGAGGAAGTTACTTTCTTGAATGGCAGTTTTTTTCTTAAATATGTAAGAAGCATATTATATTTAATGTTCATGCTATAATGTGAAGTATGGAAATAATATTTTTCTTCACCCTGACATTTCTTCAGCATTATTCTCTTGTCAAAAATAGTTCCTTAGCCAGTGTTGGTCTGTTCAGCATTTCATAAAAACAATCTGTGAATTTCGATCCTCTCCAAATATGTTTTCTCTTTAAAGTATGCAACTTTAAGCATGTAGAGTCCACTACAAATATTTCTCTGCTATTTTAATATAAACATTCTATAGGTCGAAATAATAACAATAAAATTATATTGAAAACGACACATTACAACAGTTTCTATAACTGAGGATTCAAAGAAATTGGGTTTGTTCAGATTACGAGATTTTTTAATTTGCTGCCATTCTGTACTGGATTTCTTACGGTTTTCCAACTGTGCAAAGAATCGAATCAACCTTTTTATGGATATCTGGAGTGGTTCTAATCTTATGGATATGGTATTAGTCCAAAGTCAAAAAAAAAAAAAAACTAATTAGTTTTAAGTCACTAGCTTATCAATAACGTGGAATCTTTAATGTATTTTCTCTTTCATATAGGTTGCACAGAACTTGTCTCTTCCCTGCAACACACGTGGTGAAACATCAGACAATTTCTGTGAAGAGATTCTTGATTGAAGGCCTATTTTTTGCAGTACTTTCTTATTTCGAGTTTTTTCTACTTGCGGAACACTTTCTTTTCTGATTTTCTCTTTGGAAATAATCTTACAGAATTTCTTTTTAAGATGAGGCTACTTTGTGGATAATGTTAATTTCTTATCTTAATTATGACTCTTCCTTCAAAAACGGTTTGCATTTCTATGTAAATAAACCATAGAGATATGCTCGGAAATCCTACCGAATACTATTGGGTTACAAGAGAAACTAACTAAATTAAGCAACATCAACATGGGCGAAATTACCAATATTAAGCTTAAGAAAAATTGTTTCCTCGCCAGAATTCGAATCCACTTACAACAACGTTGCTGTCACACAAGCTATTTCTCACTGTCCCAAAGGCATTCCACCAGCCTCAAAAAGAAGGCTTCGTAGAAGAGTTTTCAAGTTTTGGGCTTCGAAATCAATGTACCAACACGACTTACTTTAATCTGTAGAGAGTGCTTGGAATTTCTATTGGAAAGATTCCACCCTATCTCGTTCCAAGAATTGTGTATATTATATAGAATATTCTATGAGAAGCGCCAATTATTAATTGCAGCTGATGTAAATTTTATTTTAATACTCGTATTTAATATTTTTTTCGAAAATTTTCTTTAAAAACATTACGAAACTAATTTCACACTTGCATTTTTAATTAATCCGTAATGATTTAAAATCTAGATTTTTTTAAATCCTCAAGTCTGACACCAGAAAAATTGTATTTATGCTACCTTTCCATTTCTCTTCAGTTAGTTTTCTTTTCAGTCATATTTAAATTATATATATATATATATATATATATATATATATATATATATATATATATATATATATATATATATATATATATATATATATATATATATATATATATATATATATATATATATATATATATATATATACACACACTCTATACTTTGACATCAACTCTATATATTTGGTAAGCAAATATTGTCTCGGTATATAAATGCTTTCCTTATATGAAAAAAATTACATAAGAGTAGAATAGCTGCAAATGGCAAAAAGGTTCCTGAAAAGACCTTCACAGAAGTTTGAGAACTTCAAGTTACTAAGACTTCTATGCTGCAAATGAAGTTTTTAAAAGCTCTCTTTAATGGGATGTATTTTTTTTTTAAGTGAATTATATATTATAAAGATATTTTCTGTTTAATTTTGATTTTTAACTTTAGATTTATTTAAAAGGAATAAGAAAAGAGACCAAGTTACTTTTCTCAGTTTTGTGGCTACCATTTAAGTCAAAGAATCTTGATAACTAGGAGAGATATATATATATATATATATATATATATATATATATATATATATATATATATATATATATATATATATATATATATATATATATATATATATATATATAAAGAGTAATATCATCATTAAAACAATTTTAAAGAAGCGAAAACGTCTAATAAAATATCTTATTACGAAGAATTCCATCTTATTTATTTTCGTATATCCTTCTTCTAAGCGAATTTACTACAAGGTTTCTTCCAGTAAGTAAATTCTCTCTCTCTCTCTCTCTCTCTCTCTCTCTCTCTCTCTCTCTCTCTCTCTCTCTCTCTCTCTCTCTCTCTCTCTCTCTCTCTCTCTCTCTCTCTCTCTCCACACACACACATTCTCTAACCCAAGCTCTTTCATCCTCTAACTCCGTCCTTATTTCTTTTCCTTCCTTCTAAAACTGGGTTTCCAAACGTCGTTATCTTAGGAGAAGTTGTTGAGAGGCGTTCTTATTGATCTTGCGAAGATGGAGAAGGAAGAGGAAGAGCGATTAAAGATTTTGATCAAATGACACTGGCACTTTAGGCAGCGATTCAATGACCTCGTATAAAAGAAATCCATAGGTACACTCCCTTACAACTCTAAAAATAGGTTTTCTACTTTATGTATAGACTGTATGTAGGTAGATGCCTACGAAAGAAAACCTACCTATATATATATATATATATATATATATATATATATATATATATATATATATATATATATATATATATATATATATATATATATATATATATATATATATATATATATATATATATATATATATATATATATATATATATATATATATATATATATATATATATATATATATATATATATATATATATATATATATATATATATATATATATATATATATATATATATATATATATATATATATATATATATATATATATATATATATATATATATATATATATATATATATATATATATATATATATATATATATATATATATATATATATATATATATATATATATATATATATATATATATATATATATATATATATATATATATATATATATATATATATATATATATATATATATATATATATATATATATATATATATATATATATATATATATATATATATATATATATATATATATATATATATATATATATATATATATATATATATATATATATATATATATATATATATATATATATATATATATATATATATATATATATATATATATATATATATATATATATATATATATATATATATATATATATATATAT
>SEYY01011744.1:87500-95000 GCA_009176605.1 Armadillidium nasatum | reverse complement strand
GTTTTGAAGTTGATTTTCATGTTTCTCATATATTGGAAAACCGTCTTTCCTTTTAAATAGAAGACGAGCCATTCAAGTTAAGGACAATTTCACAAGTCTCCTTGAAAGTTTCATATCAAAAAATATGACTTATCCCCTCTTTCCGACTTTCAATGACTCTCATTCAAAACCTTTCCTACATCCTTTGATGAGAACTAAGGAGGTTCGCATGCTTATGTATTTTCATCCTTTCTATAAGTTCAATTTTCTCACCCCAGACTTGACAAGTGAGGTTTGGATTACGGTTTCCTTCTATTAAATTACTTTCCTCAAATTTTATTTTAAAATCAATTAAACGAGACAGTTAAGGCCATGGATTAACATAGATAAAATTTCGATTTGATTCTTAAATATAACTCTCCTCGGTTTCATGTGGAAGCTGGTCCTTAATTTACTACCTGAGTTTCTTTAAAAAATATTCAATTTTTTTATTACAAATATTAATTTTAAAGTATATATTAACAGAATATATATATATATATATATATATATATATATATATATATATATATATATATATATATATATATATATATATATATATATATATATATATATATATATATATATATATATATATATATATATATATATATATATATATATATATATATATATATATATATATATATATATATATATATATATAAAATTTCTAATGTTATTAGGGATTCGAACCCTGACCTCTTGGATGGTAAGAAAGCATTACTACCACATCACGACGTGGTAACGCTTTGTCGTATCATCCAAGAGGTCAGGGTTCGAATCCCCAATAGCAGATGAAAAATTTTAAAATTTAATTCCACGGGTTTTGGGATAATAACTGATCAGTTACCCCACATCCGTGCTCGGTCGGGAGGATCTTTAGAGTCCGTCGTCATGACGGTTGTTCTTGAGCTTTCTTGATATGATTTTCTTTTGTACTGTCGTTGTGTGGTGGTAACGCTCAGTTTTACCATCCAAGATGTCAGGATTCGAAACCTCAATTGCAAATTAGATATTTTAAAATTTCATTCCACGGGTAATGTCGTTTTTCTTATATATATATATATATATATATATATATATATATATATATATATATATATATATATATATATATATATATATATATATATATATATATATATATATATATATATATTAGTGATGGCATCCGCATCCGCACAAAAATCAACATCCGCATCCGCATCCGCATTTTCGAAAATTCAACATCCGCATCCGCATCCGCACTTTCGGAAATTCAACATCCGCATCCGCATCCGCATCCGCACTTTCAAAAATTCAACATCCGCATCCGAATCCGCACTTCTCCAAAATTCGACATCCGCATCCGCATCCGCATCCGCAAATTAGAAAATATGACATCCGATCCATCACTAATATATATATATATATATATATATATATATATATATATATATATATATATATATATATATATATATATATATATATATGCGAATTGTAGATCAAGGGTGAGGGTGAAGAGAGAACTATCGGATTGGTTTAGCATAGGAGTGGGATTGAGACAGGGGTGTGTAATATCTCCATGTTATTTAATCTATTGATGAATGGTTTACTTAGAAGAATGGAGAGAGAAGGGAAGAGTATTACGTTGAGAAATATGGAGGGTGAATGTGAAGTGAATGTTTTACTTTTTGCAGATGATGCGGCATGTGCTGGTGGCAGAATCTGAAGAAAAGATGAGAATACTTGTGAGAGAGTTTGAAGGGAAATGTGCAAACACAGATTGAAATTCAATCCAGCGAAGAATAAAGTTATGATGATTGGAGGTGGGGATGAGGAAATGTGGAGGGAGGAATTGATTTGTAGAAGTGTGAGAATGGAAACTTGAGGAGGTGAATGAATTCAAATATCTAGTAATGTTGGGTGGAAGGTAAGGGTGGGACGGAAAAAGGAATAAAGAACAGAGTGGTAGAAGGAATGAAAGTATTGGGGGCCTAAGAAAAGTATGGAAGAAAAGAAAAATTTCGAAAGAAATAAAGATAAGAATGTTTGAATGTATGTGTTCACCTTCTGTATTGTATGTGTGTGAAACATAGACGATAAGTGCTTGGTCGAGAAAAAGTTTCAATATCTTTGAGATGAAAGATTTGAGAGCGATATATAAATTGAGAAGGATTGATAGGATTAGAAATGAAAGAATAAGGGAGATGTGTAAATGGAAGAAGGGTGTAATTGATAGAGAGGAGGAGTATGTGCTAAAATGGTTTGGACATGTGTGAAGAATGAAAGAGAACAGAATGGTTGGCAAGGTACGTAGATCCGATGTAGATAGGGGAAGGGTAGGGGGAGGAGAAGGCTGAAGTGGAGATGGATGGATGGAGTGAGAGTGATTTTGATGGAAGGAATTTGAGTTTAGACGAGGGTAAAAGATTTGTGGAGACAGATAGAGGGAGGTGGTGAAAGCGTTGAAAGGTAAGAATAGTTATGTTTGTAAGGGAATTGTGGCTGGCACCACCTCACGAAAGTGGGAAAGGTGATAGTGAAATATATATATATATATATATATATATATATATATATATATATATATATATATATATATATATATATATATATATATATATATATATATATATATATATATATATATATATATATAATTAACATCCGCATCCGCATCCGCATCCTCATCAAAATTAACATCCGCATCCGCATCCGCATCCGAACTTTTCGAAAATTCAAAATCCGCATCCGCATCCGCATCCGCACTTTCGAAAATTCAACATCCGCATCCGCATCCGCACTTTCGAAAATTCAACATCCGCATCCGCATCCGCACTTCTCCAAAATTCAACATCCTCATCCGCAAATTGGAAAATATGACATCCGATCCATCACTAATATATATATATATATAATAATTTTATATATATATATATATATATATATATATATATATATATATATATATATATATATATATATATATATATATATATATATATATATATATATATATATAAAAGAAACTATTAGGAAGGATAATTTGGATAATTATCGTTTCCTTTTTTTAAGCAGAGGCCCTCACTTGTGGTAAGTAAATCCTCGAATGGAATTGTGGTCTCACGTCCTCAATTGGCTTCATTGATTCCCAATCTTCGATGAGAGGTTTCATCACAGAAATGTATTTCTGAGATATTTTATTTTATTTATTTACTTTTTTTTTTTTTTTTTTTTTTTTTTTTTTTTTTTTTTTTTTTTTTTATTTTATTTTATATCATATATATATATATATATATATATATATATATATATATATATATATATATATATATATATATATATATATATATATATATATATATATATATATATATATATATATATATATATATATATATATATATATAAATGAGTTGCTACCACCACTCATGCACAATGAGAATTCCGCAGAACAGTAGTAGCTGGGGAGGAGTTAATATACCAAGAACATGACTGAAATTATCGGTCTGCCTCCAAAAGTTTTACGGAGAAACTTTATCTTTACTGCTGCGAGGATCTCGTAAAGGAGGTGGAAAGCCGTATGTCAGTCTCCTTCTTTCATTTGCCTGTAGAAAAGATATGGGATCCATGGTCTAGTTGCATAGGTTAGGAATTATGGTAAGTAGGAAAGAAAGATCAGTTTGTGATATTTTAATTTTGGGCTCAATGGAATTTAAGAGGCAAGTAGAATAACATTCATAAATGATAACAACATTGCGTAGTGTTAGGTGGGATGAAATCTTGCATATTTAGAGTAAATGCAATTAGGGATTTTTATCAACCAGTGCAAAATTCTTAGTTTTCTTGAGAAAACCCTCACTGTTACATCGAAGGTTCAAGACAATTTATTGTGGTTGTTGAAACGAATGATGTTCATAATGTTCACAAGAGAGACGGCATATCGGATTTAAGGAGATAAGAAAGTTGGGATTTTATTTAAAAAAAGAAATGTAAAAGAAGAGTTAAAATTCACTAAGTTGAGACATAATCTAAATAAAACCAATAAGAAATTGATCAAGATTTAGCTCTAGATGTAAATTTGAAGTAACAAAAAAGAGCAAAGTGTTTTGAGTCAATAGGAATAGAGAGAATTGGATGAGCGGCTGAGAATAATTCATTAAGTCAGCGAAGGAATAAAATAGGTAAAAAAAAAAACAAAACCGTAAAGAATACAGCTATTATTACCGTCGCATAATGGTAGAGCGATTGATTCAATGTTTGAGGATGCCGGTTCGATCCCACATGCGGATCCAAGGTAGAAACTACCTTGAAAACTTCCTGTCATCAAAACAGGCAATTTCCGAAGAAGGTGTATTAGTTAAACTCAATTGACAACTGCTGAATGAAGGATAAATATGGATGCTCAAATTGAAGGAGAAAAAATGAACAAAGGAGAGTAAAGAGTATAATCGTATGCTATTACTTGTCAAAAAAACTTGAATTTTTTAAACCTCACCATTCAAGGGTATCCTTATTATAGTTCCTAATGGAAGATATACCGTATATTGTTAAAATGGAGAAAAATATCATCAGTGGACCTCGACAATCGGAAGATGGGAATGAGATTCTAGATGACCCATGAAATTGGATATGACGATAGATTCAAACATCTTTAAGAGATCTATAGGGTGACAAAAGGTCTAGAATGGTTACCCTTATTCGGAACAAGCTCACTCTTAAAAGTATTAGCATTGAGGAAAAGAGAGATTTGTTAAATGAGGAGAGGTGCAAACTCAGAAGTATAGTCTATCAAAACATGAGAAGGGATAACATCCAATCTTTTTCCTTTCCTAACGTTCATAAATGTCGGGATCTCATGCAAACTACCATACAGAAAAGTGTATGATAAAAAATAAAGACCTGAGATACGTGAGAATGGAAGAAGGATTTGGAGGACTGCCAGTCGACCGTGCCATAGTTAGATGATAAAAAATTATACCTAAGGTATAAACGATTTCAGCAGTATTATGAAATATAGGTCCATCAGGGAAGGAAGATTTTCAGATGTTACTGCTGAACTTCCGGACTCAATGAAAATAATGAATGACACAGAAAAGAGAATTATCCAGATAAGCACTGTCTTCAACCTGAATGGATCGAGAACAAATGAGATCAAACTATGAATTTTGTGGAGAGTTTGATTTACTTGAAGGTGGAATGAACCTGTTCACCCCACTAGTAATTATAGCTCTAAACTTTTCAGTAGATATTGAACAATTCTGCTTCAAAGCATGAGTCAATTCAAGAATGGCTTGCTGAATATTTCTGAAAAACACCTTAGTATTGCTATAGGATGCATATAAATCAAGAGCAATAAGATTGTCGGTAGATTTACTAAGATAATATTTCGGTAGTTCTATAGCAGTTGTTGTAGACGGTCGCAGTTCATCTTTTATCGGTATTAATAAAAGTTTCTCAAAGTTCTCTCTGTCTCCCATTCTCTCTTTTCTTTCCACTAACAACCTCCAGTATGTTGATTCGTCGCCATAAACTATTATTCCAAAGATTCCACTCTCTGTTATTTTTTTCATTTCTAAAAGCATCCTATACAGTTGAAAAATTTTAATGCTTGGAGAATGGTCTTCGAAAAACCGACTTTGATTTTATTTAAACCTTGAACAGAAAAATATAGCCGTTTTCAATACCTTATAAACTTTCTTCCTACATCTACCTACTCGGAGTAATATTCTAATCAACTATATCATTTAACATAAAATTTGACATATTTGACATTCCACTGCAATTAATATTTTTGACATTTACTTTTCTTTTGATCATTCTTGAAAGGATTGTATTTTATTTTTTTTTTAATTAGTGCAAATTTCACTCAGGGACTTCAATGGCTACAAAAGTGCAAATAAATCTTGGTCTTGTTTTAGCCACTAAGTCAAAATCCCTACTTCAGATTTTAAATATTATTGTTATTATTGTTTAAATAATTTGTTCCAAGATTTTAAATACCATTTTTAATATTATTGTCACAATACAGACCGACATATTTTGACATATTTATAGGCATACAAAAGCAATCCTTTATTTACATATATAATACATATATCTTCTGGTAGGCAAAGACCAGAGGTCTACGAATTACACCAGAACTGGAAAATAACAAAATCAGGTAGATTAAAGGACGAGATATACAGATACACGGCGTTTGAAAGTGAAGCAATCAAAGGAAGTAAACAGATAAAAGGAGAGTGTTCTAGACTTTTGCATAGAGTAACATGTAAGACTGAGCATAACAGTTAAGGATGAGACTGCGTAGAAGGCGTGTCGCACGAGCCCTTCTCAGTGGGGAGGTATGCGACTTGAGAGTTCAGAATAGTGTCCGTTGTAATAGCGATCGTATGAAGAGAGTGAAGCAACAGTTCGAC
The DNA here is from genome assembly GCA_009176605.1 of Armadillidium nasatum. NCBI lineage: Eukaryota > Metazoa > Arthropoda > Malacostraca > Isopoda > Armadillidiidae > Armadillidium > Armadillidium nasatum. The sequence continues at coordinate 88,572 of SEYY01011744.1, read as the reverse complement.
AGGAAGAAAGAGATTAGAGAGTGTTAATGAGATCGAAAGAATTTATAAGACGAAAAGCCCTAGACTCCACCTTTCCCAAGTGAGCTGTATGAGTGGAACCACTCCAGATACGTAATGCGTACTCTATACAGGGGCAAACAACTCTTTTATAAAGAGCAAGCATTTGGGGTGACGTAAAGAAATCACGAAAGAACCTCAGAACTTAAATGTTTTCTTTAGAAAGAGAATCAATGTGATCTTTCCAAGATAGACCATGATAAAAAGAAACCCTATAATATTGAAGATGAAGGTTTGAGTCGAAGGTTTTCAAAGAAGTTGTCATAGTTGTGTGGAGTAGAGATGGATAAATTGAGTTTTTAAGGCATTGAAAACGACCATGTTTTCTCTGCCCCAATTTGAAATACAAGAAATATCAGAGGTCAGTTGCTCCAAGGCCACCCTCTTTGTTTCCATTAACTGCTGTTGGGATGGGGTGTCTTTAAAAGGGAAAGAGTAATGAAGGTTTGAGTCATCAGCATAGGAGTGGATAAATAATAAAGTAATAGAGAGAAAGACGTTAATGAAAAGTAGACAAAAAGTTAGGGATATTACAGGTCCCTGAGGAACGGCACTATTTAAAGATTTAAAAGGAGAACGGTAGCCATCTACAACATATCCTATAAAACGACCTGAAAGGAAATCAGAGAGAAGGGCAGATTCCGAAAGAGGAAGTTTGGAAACCAAAGCTATGTGCCAGACTCTTTCGAAGGCTTTCGATACATTAGCGCTACAGCGAAAGATTCTCCGAAATGCCAAGAGCGGAGGACCAAGAGTCAGAGAGAAGGGAAAGAAGATCTCTAGTAGTGTGCTCTTTACTGGCGTCCAAAGATAAGATTGAGATGTTTCCAAATCTTCCTGTTAAGGATGGATTCGAAAACTTGAGTGAATGAACGCTAAAGAAATAGGACGATAATTAGAGGTTTGAGAGGGATCCCCCTTCTTCGGCACTGGTCTGAATGAGCGCACGTTTCCAGCAAGAAAGGAGGGTCGAAGTAGAAAGATAGAGACGAAATTGGGTATAAGCTCAGAAGAA
>SEYY01011744.1:80000-85000 GCA_009176605.1 Armadillidium nasatum | reverse complement strand
GCTCATCAATGTCTAACCATTTAATTTCTTTAAATAAAGTAAAAAAACTAAAAATAAAAACACGATTTCGGCTCTCTCTGAGCTTAAAACTTAATTGACAGCATTCCTGCTGTGATTTTTAAAAATCTGCTTCCAAGTTTGTACTTTGAGTTGGTAAATTGTTTTTTCTTCGGGTGCAAATTTCAATCTCTTTCATCATGCCGGAGGTTGCATCATTGAACCCTTTGACTGACTCACATTCTTGAGGTAGCCAGTTCGATCTCGCTTGAGGATCCTAGGTATATTTTACCTAGAAAAGTTTTTTCTTGAATAGGGCAATGCTTGTGAGATGCGAACTTCTCGTAAAAAAAAATAAAAAAGATAAATAAACAAAGAATTTTTTTTGCTCCAACTTCTGCTATATCCAAAGCTGTTGAAACTGTCATAAAACAATATTTGGGAACCTCCATTCGTATAACCATTTCACCAAATCGTAATACTTTCTGACTTCCGTAAGGAACTTCAAATTGACTATCTTGCTCTTCTCACTGATTCTTCACCTGATATCCGGGATATTGGTTAGTCTTTCATGTGACTCTAAGTTCAGTGAAAGCTTTCGAGAAACCTTTGGCACGAAGCTTTTTCAGGTTTTCATCTTTCACTACCTCTCTCTCCATATCTCTTGCATTTTTTAAAGCCCCTTTATTTTAAAGAGATTGATCTATTAAGATCTGTTAAGATTTTAAATAGCGGTGTTCCCCTCAGTACTTGTACTAACTATTCTCATTTCAATAATGTCCTTCTTCCAATCACTTCAACACCTTTTCATTGTTATGCAAATAAATGTAACTCATATTGCTCTTTTCATTACACACACACACACACACACACACAAAAAAAAAACACACACACACACACACAAAAAAAAAAAAAAAAAAAAAAAATTCAACAGGATATCTCTAATCTTTCTTTTTTTTATTCGAGTTAGAGAAAATGTTTTTAATGCCCCAAAAACCCACTTCCGTCATTTATCTACATAAAGTACAATTCCAAGCATCTACAAGACCACAATATTTCTTACTAAAACAGTTCGAACCTTAGTTTGCTCTTAAAATATCAACTTTATTCATTTGGAGTTTCTCTTTCTCTTTCTCTCTCTCTCTCTCTCTCTCTCTCTCTCTCTCTCTCTCTCTCTCTCTCTCTCAATATATATATATATATATATATATATATATATATATATATATATATATATATATATATATATATATATATATATATATATATATATATATATATATATATATATATATATATATGTAAACACCAAATATTTTTCCACCAGAATGGAGAAAATCGAGAGAGAGGAGCAAAATTTTAGGCCGACATGTCCTAATGCACTGTTTGAAAATATGCAAGTCAGAGGAAGTTCGGAAATTTGTAAAAGAGAGTGTGTTCCAGATCTTACTAGTGGGCTACATGTAAAACTGAGCATTGCTGTTCAGTTTGGGGTTATGAAATTGGTTAAATAAAGGATGAAACTGTGGGAAAAGACTTGTCCCCCTTATCCTTCTTAATAGAGGATGTATTCTTCTGCAGTGTTTAAAAGAGCAGTGTAAAAGTAAAAGGAGAGTGGTGCAAAAAACTCGATTGACTGAGAGAGATGGTGAGAGAAGGAAAAAAAAGTTCATATGGTGAAAAACCCTAGTAAACTCTACTTTTTTTTAGGGAGAACTTTGTGAATGGAATAATATCAAATGTATGAGGTATATATACACTGCATACAGATACGAATGATTTCCCTATATAAATAGCAAAAATTGGGCTCCAGAGAAGGAATTTTTAAAGGTCCTCAGAACACCCAAATTTTTAGAAACTTGTTTAGTGATTGAAAGAATGAGATCCTAACATGAAAAAAGAAACGCCATGAATATTAAAAGCAGAAGAGGTTTGATTTGGGTGTTTTCAAAATAGATTCTGTAGCTGAGTGGAAGATTATGTAGAGTAGCAAGACGAAGGAACTAAGCTTTCCAGGCACTGAAAACGACCATGTTCTCTGTCTGATTATGTAGAGTTACTAGAGTAGCAAGATGAAGGAACTAAGCTTTCCAGGCACGGAAAACGACCATGTTCTCTGTCTGATTATGTAGAGTTACTAGAGTAGCAAGACGAAGGAACTAAGCTTTCCAGGAACGGAAAACGACCATGTTCTCTGTCTGATTATGTAGAGTAGCAAGACGAAGGAACTAAGCTTTCCAGTCACTGAAAACGACCATGTTCTCTGTCCCAATTAGAGTAGCGAGAAAGATCAATGTCAGTTGCTCCAAAACCACTCACTCATTCTCCTAGCATTAACTATTTACTCTTGAGAGAGTAGTTTCTCAAATCGAAAAATATAAATAAAATTTTATATTTTAAAATTCTATGAAGAAAGGATACTATCATACTCATTTTGATTTCTTCCCTTTCCTAAAATAATGTTAGGTGGGGAAGGGGGGTGGAGGAGGGAGGAAGGAGAGATTATCTTTTAAATAATGAAATATTACTGATTATAATCCGTTAAAAAATATTTTCACTTTTTTTGCCATAAACAAAATTCTAAATTTTTGCGATATGCATTGCTTAAATTTCTTTCCAAGTAACAAATTACGAATTAATATATCACATCATTAAAGGCAAGCTTAAAAAGAGGGGAAGGTGCTGTTATAAAATTAGTCTAGATTAGGGAGCTTATTACAGAGTTATTCTAATGATCAGAGAGTGAAACTAAGTATTTATGAACGATTTAAAAGGTGAAAGAAATGAATCATGATAAAAATGTCATGATAATTAATAAGACAAAAGAATTTTTTAAAAATCAAGATTTATGGAAAAGCCATTCATAAATTAATCTCTTTTCTTTTATACTTTTACATTAATCTAAGATTACAAATAATGATCTTAGTAATCCATTTCTTTTTGTCTTAATTCCACATATTATGCAATATAGGAAGCGAATCGTAATCTTAAAATTAGGAGGAAAAAGTAGAAGAATATCCTTCTAATAGAAGTCTTATAACTTTATATAGATACGACAAGAGCCAGTCTTCAGTGCCGGTATGGATTACAGTTGTGCGTGTCTTTTGAGAACATTATATATTACTGCATATTTGTCTTTACAATGATGCCTTAATTGAGTGTCTCCTAACATGCACTTAGCATATAATCTGACTTTCACACACACACACATATATATATATATATATACTATATATATATATATATATATATATATATATATATATATATATATATATATATATATATATATATATATATATATATATATATATATATATATATATATATATATATATATATATATATATATATATATATATTAGGGATGGAGTGAAGTATCGGTATCGGTATCGGCAAGTATCGGCATATTTTCCGATACCGGTATCGGTATCGGCAAAAAATTTTTATAGGAGTAAAGTATCGGTATCGGTAGTAGTATCGGCAAGTATCGGCATATTTTCAGGTATCGGGTATCGGCTTCGGGGAATTTTTAGGTATCGGTATCGGTAAAAATTTTGGTATCGCTCCATCCCTAATATATATATATATATATATATATATATATATATATATATATATATATATATATATATATATTATAATATATATATATATATATATATATATATATAGGTATATATATATCATTAAAACATCGAAGTTTAAAGTTTGCTATAAGGGGAATCGAAAGCATACAGTAGCGTAGAGGTAAAACTCTGTGCTTTTATGCTATAGGGCCCAGGTTCGATTAAATTAAACTTCGATGTTTAATACTTTTGTCTGCGCGAGTGTTAGCGGTCTTTAATTATTACCTATATATATATATATATATATATATATATATATATATATATATATATATATATATATATATATATATATATATATATATATATATATATATATATATATATATATATAATATATATTATATTTCAAAAAAAATAAGAAATTTTTATTATTTTATTTATTTATTACAGATATAATGAAAATAATTAAATGACTTTTTATTTTACTACAATAACTTTTCTGGTACAAATGTAAATTGTATATCACAATATTATCATTAATATCAATATTTAATCTTGACACTTTCACCTGTTCTCATTATAAAGAAGGCTTTTATTTTGATAAAGCATATCGATGAGTGAAGGATTATAATTATCATTTGACTTTAAAGAAAGTACAGATGTTCCTTCTTTGCTAAATCGGTTGAGTATAATCTTTAAAATTATATATATATATATATATATATATATATATATATATATATATATATATATATATATATATATATATATATATATATATATATATATATGGATAGGGTAGGGAAAGAGGCGAGAATGAGGGAGCATGATGGTATAAGGGATGCAAATGTGTTGATTTTTGGAGATGATGTGGTACATTTGGACTGAGGCACAGGAAAATTTGAAAGTATTGGTGGATGAGTTTGTAAAGGGTTGTGGTGATTTGGGTTTAAGAGTAAATGATGTTAAGAGTAAAGTGCTGTGGATGAAAAATGGGGAGGGAGTGGAGAGGGGTGCGGATGAGGAAGATGATTTACAAATTAAAGTCGAAAGGGAGAGATTGGAGCTAGTCACTTTAAGTATCTGGGGGTGATTTTTGGAGAGGGTGATGTTATTATGGGTTATGAAGTTGGTCATAGAATAAGAGAAGGTGTTGGGTGTTTTGAGGGATATTTGGGGTAGAGGAAGGTTACCAAGGGAGGTGAAGGTGAGAATTGTGAGGGATGTGGTATACCGGTAGTTATGTATGGGAGTGAAGTATGGAGGTTGAATGCGAGGAAGAGTAAAAAAATAGAAGTTTTCGAAATGAAAGGTCTAAGGGCGGTTTGTGGTGTTGGTAGAAGAGACAGTCAGGAATGTTAGAATAAAGGAAATGTATGGATGGAAAAGGTCTTTAGTTGAGAGAGCTGAACAAAGTATGCTGAGATGTTT
>SEYY01011744.1:57500-70000 GCA_009176605.1 Armadillidium nasatum | reverse complement strand
AAAAATTCTATTATCCAGGTCGATGTTGGCCGACGTGTCCAGATACACGGCGTTTGAAAGTATGCAAGTCAAAGGAAGTTGGAAAAACAGATAAAGGGAGTGTGTTCCAGACTTTACCAGTAGAGTATATGTAAGATTGAGCATAGCGGTTAAGTCTGGGGTCGGAGAGTTGGACAGAGAAAGGATAAGACTGTGTAGAAAGTCGAGTCGCCCGGGCTCTTCTCAATGGAGGAGGTATGCGACGAGAGAGTTCAGAAGAGCAGTGTCCGTTGTAATAGCGATAGTATAGAGAGAGTGACGCAACAATTCGACGGGCAGAAAGAGATTGGAGAGAGTTAGTAAGAGCAGGAGAGTTTATGAGACGAAATGCTCTAGACTCCACCTTCTCAAGCAAAACTGTATGAGTGGAGCCACCCCAGATGTGTGAAGCGTACTCCATACAGGGACGAACAACACCCCTATACAGAGCAAGCAACTGGGGTGGCGTGAAGTAATTCTGAAGGCGCCTCAGAACACCCAACCTCTTAGAAGCTTGTTTAGAGAGAGAAGTAATGTGATCTTTCCAAGAAAGATCACGAGAAAAAGAAACACCTAGAATATTAAGAACAGATGAAGGTTTGAGATGTGTGTTTTCGAAGAAGATATCATAATTGTGTGGAAGATTGTGTCGAGTGGAGAGATGGAGGAACTGAGTTTTTAAGGCATTGAAAACAACCATGTTTTCTCTGCCCCAATTGGAAATACGTGAAAGATCAGAGGTTAGTTGCTCCAAGGCTACCCTTCTCGAGTCTAATAACTGTTGTTGGGATGGACGTCTTTCGTTTTATATATATATATATATATATATATATATATATATATATATATATTATATATATATATATATATATATATATATATATATATATATATATATATATATATATATATATATATATATATATATATATATAAACTATTTTCGTCTTTGTCTCTCTACTTCAACATTCCTTTCTTGCTGGAAACGTGCGTTTATTCAGCCTGTGACGAAGAAGGGGGATCCCTCTCAACCCTCCAACTACCGTCCCATTTCTTTGAAATCAGTTCTCTCTAAAGTTTTCGAATCTATCCTTAACAGGAAGATTTGGAAACATCTCAATCATTCTAATCTTATCTCTGATCGCCAGTATGGCTTTCGTAAGAAATGCTCTTCTGGTGATCTTCTTTCCCTTCCCTCTGATTCTTGGTCCTCCGCTCTTCCGCATTTCGGTGAATCCTTTGCTGTCGCACTGGCCATATTGAAAGCCTTCGATAGAGTCTGACACAAAGCTTTAATTTCTAAACTTTTCTCTTTCGGAATATATCCTTCTCTCTGTGATCTTCTCTTTAATTTCCTTTCCGGTCGTTCTATAGCTGCTGTTGTAGATGGCTACCGCTCTTCATTTAAATCTATTAATAATGGTGTTTCTCAGGGTTCTGTCCTATCCACTTTTTCTAATTTTCATTAATGACCTCTCTTTTACCTCATCTCCTATTCACTCCTATACTGATGACTCCATCCTTCATTACTCCTTTAAGTTTGAAAGACGTCGTCATTCAATAGCAGTTAATAGACTCGAGAAGGGTAGCCTTGGAACAACTAACCTCTGATCTTTCTCGTATTTTAAATTGGAGCAGAGAAAAAATGCCTCAAAAACTCAGTTCCTCCATCTTTCCACTCGACCCAATCTTCCACGCAACTGTATCATAGTTGCTTGCTCTCTATATGGGTGTTCGCCCTTATATGGAGTATGCTTCACACATATGGGGTGGTTCCACTTATTCAGCTCTCCTTGAGAAGGTGGAGTCTAGGAATTTTCGTCTCATCAACTCTCCACTCTCCAGCTCTTACTCACTCTCTCCAATCTCTTTCTGCAACAATTGACGAATTGTTGCGTCACTCTTTCTATACTATCACTATTACAACGGACACTGCTCTTCTGAACTCATGTTGCATACCTCCTCCACTGAGAAAGCTCGAGCGACACCAGTTTCTGCCCAGTCTCATCTGTTCTCTGTCCAACTCAGAGACCCCAGACTTAACTGCTATGACTAATCTTACATATACTCTATTGGTAAAGTCTGGAAAACACTCCCTCAATCTGTTTTCACAACTTCCCTTGACTTGTATGCTTTCAAACTCCGCGTATCTGGATATGTCGGCCTCCATCGACCAGAATAGTTTTTTATCCAACACCAGTGGAATTTGGTAGGCCTCTGGCCTTTGCCCATCGGAGGATATATTATATATATATATATATATATATATATATATATATATATATATATATATATATATATATATATATATATATATATATATATATTTAAAAATTCTTTCTCCCTAATAATCACTTGTTATAAAACACAGATATTAAAAACAGCTTTATTAGTAACATAATATTTCTTTTAAGTATGACAAATCCTAGCTTTCGTGGAGCATTTTCGCTCCACCTCTTTCTTGACATACCCTGAAAGAGGTGGAGCGAAAATGCTCCACGAAAGCTAGGATTTGTCATACTTAAAAGAAATATTATGTTACTAATAAAGCTGTTTTTAATATCTGTGTTTTATAACAAGTGATTATTAGGGAGAAAGAATTTTTAAATAAATATGAACCAAATTAAAAATAATAAATATATATATATATATATATATATATATATATATATATATATATATATATATATATATATATATATATATATATATATATATATATATATATATATATATATATATATATATATATATATATATATATATATATATATATATATATATATATATATATATATATATATATATATATATATATATATATATATATATATATATATATATATATATATATATATATAACATTAAATAGAATAAAAGTATCAAACTTTGTTACTCTAAAGTTCTTCTTAGAAAATATTTCTCCCTAACGGATTCGAATTCACCAGAAATAGAATCACTATTTCACAAATTAAGTTACGTATACATAAAACACTCAAGGAGGAAAATAACATTACAACATTGCTCTCCCTTTTGTAATTAGGACTCTTTATGGTTGAAGTCCGACCCTTTTTTCTTCTTTATTGTGAGAGAGCCCTGGATGAACATTGAATATGTCAGCGACATATTTGCATTGACAAATGGTTAATGTTGATGTGGAAACGGGATCGGAAAATAAAAGGGACTCAAAAACACGGTTATTTTAAAAAAAAAAAAAATAAATAAATAAATAAATTGCTTTAGGCCATCTTGTTTTATCTTGCTCAATTTAATTTTAGTTTTTTTTTAACTACATTTATAAATTCAAATGTGAAATAAAGAAAAGAAAATATTGAAAACTATTAGAATATAAATATGTTGATGTATTTTTAAATCAGATTTAACCAAAATATCGTAAAGTAACGAGAACAAAGCTTTAATTAAGGGAACAAAATTTTAAAACTAGATGCATTTGTATATAGTGGAAGCAGATTAAAATATTACTAGTAATGCTGCTGCTACTAGTATGACTACTACTACTACTACAACTAGTCATAATGCCATAAGAAAAAAAGAAGAAGAAGAAGACACAAGAAGAAGAACACAGAAGGAGAAGAAGAACAAGAACAAGAAATTTGTTTTAAATTTACCGTAGACTTCCTTGTTTTTGAAAAGGATAAAGAATGAAAAGTAAACTTTTCAAACAGTCAAAATTTATTTTTGCCCTACACATTAATTAGTAAAACAACAACAACAGTTTGGTCACGATTAAGGAAAAAAGAGTTTGCAATATAGTTTTTGATATCATTTTGCATCCTAAATATGTCTTTAATAAACAAATGAGCAAAAGGTTATTCTGTTCAAGTTGGTTGAAACCTTCTTTTAAAGCAAGTCCATAATGAGAGTCAAGGCTACTCTTTTTCTTAAATAGGAAGAGCTTTCTTAACCGAATTCTGGAAGAAAGAGCTCAAGGTCGTCTCTAAGTAACATGAATCTGAAAATTCAAATTAGGATAAAGGCCTAGAGAGAAGGAAGCTTAGAGAATATAATTGTAATGCAGCATGAACTTTGTGTGTGTATTTTTCATATGGGAACTGGGGTACCTAATGAAAGAAAGAATATTGGCACTTTTTTTACTGAGTTGAACCGACTATGAGTTGCAAAAACAGCTCGTTCATTTGTGATGAAATGTAACTACTATGGGTAAAAAGAGACCGTTGCAATATATATATATATATATATATATATATATATATATATATATATATATATATATATATATATATATATATATATATATATATATATATATATATATATATATATATATATATATATATATATATATATATATATATATATATATATATATATATATGAGCATTATCTTGAAGCAAATTAAATATTATTGATGATATTTCTCTTTTTTGACATCCGTTAAACATTTTGGGCTTATTCCAGGGCTGAACAATAAACGATATCTTCGTACTATCAAATAGGCGTTATAACTCTTTGAAAAAGTCGTCAGCTTGCGCGTCATCAATCAGATTTTCGAGTGTATTACGAACTTTGTGAATGGAGAAGCGAAAAGGAAAAAAAATGAAACACAAATCGTGAAAATGAAAGGGGGAGAATAAAAATTGGGAATAGGATAGAAAACATAGTTCATTTATATATAAATAAACGAGATGGTCGTATTATAAAAGTACTTTTGGTTAAGCTCATACTCACATATTTGTCTTAGCAAAAGTCGTAACTCATATCATAATTTTTAGCATATAGTCAAAATTAAATTGGATAAAAAGATCGTGTTTATTTTACTTACAAAATTCGAACAATTTATTAAAAAATTAAAAATAAAATCACGTCCAATAAATTCTAGATACGGAAAATACCATTAAAAAAAAATAAAATAAAAATAAATAATAAATCGATAGCAGATAAAGATCAGCAAAAAAGTCAAAAAATAGGTAACCAGTGAAACGTTATATTAAAATAATAGAATCCCGTAAGAAAAAAACATTTAACTCATAAGCTAAGGGTTGAACCCAGTCACAAAAGGACTAATAATAGAGACATATTTTGCTGTCATTGCTTAGTGGGGTCGAACCCTCGCTATTCAGATGATCAGACGGCTAATGATGATGGACCAATCACCTTTTTTTTTTCTCGTCCATCAATATCCTTACATTGATACCCGGATCGGATTAAGTGTAATTATGATATTATTATTATTATTATTATTATTATTATTATTATTATTATATAATATTATTTTATCATTATTGTTATTAATTTATATTTTTTTTTTTATATTTATTATATTATATATATTATATATATATATTATATATATATATTATATATATATATATATATATATATATATATATATATATATATATATATATATATATATATATATATATATGTGTGTGTGTGTGTGTGTGTGTGTGTGTGTGTGCAAAAATCGTATTGAAAAGATATTTAAAATAGAGCCATTAAATAAAGTCCAAATTAAACAGGAACTGGTTATTGAGCCCCACGATGCATATAACACATAATAATGAATTAAATAATTGTGTAAACAATAAAATTTGCTTCTTTGTTCGTACCCTCATAATTTGACAAACGGTTCCACATATTATCAGATTTATCTCTAAAAATATTATCCTCGCTTCGAGGTCGATTTAAAAAAAAGACAGCTGCGATTTTGTTCTACTGTTTGCTCTCTGTTCTATGGTGCAAAGCACAGCGTCGCAGCGAACGAAGAAAAACTCAATCCAGCGTGAGGGTACAATATGGCCAATCAATTCGACTAATTAAACTCTTCCAGAGATTCTATTCAAGTTCCCTGATATTCATCTTTATTACTTGAAGTAAAGGGTCTGATTAAGAGATAAATTCAGTGAAATAAAACATCCCCAGAGAGATGTATTCATTATCAATGTACTGAAGTATGCAAGTGTTTTCTTTTGTTATGTATCTCTCTCTCTCTCTCTCTCTCTCTCTCTCTCTCTCTCTCTCTCTCTCTCTCTCTCTCTCTCTCTCTCTCTCTCTCTCTCTCTCTCTCTCTCTCTCTCTCTCTCTCTCTCTCTCTCTCTCTCTCTCTCTCTCTCTCTGTTTTCAGTTTTACCTCTTTCCTTTCTCTATTACATTTATTCATTTTCACCTTATCTTCATATTTTGCTTTCGTTAACCTTTCTCCCAATTATCAGGTATCTGTTTGAACCGCTTCCTCTTACGTATCTCATATCTTTCCTTTATGCCAACACAGTGTTTGATCAAAAGTCTGGAAAGGATAAACAAAATCTTGCGATACCACTATTTGACAAACATGTAGATAATGACAGCAAACGTTGGGCGAAAGGCAGTCATCTGTTTTTTTCGTTAGGAATGTGTGTGCTTAGGAAAGATATCTTTAATATTAAATATTTTCTCAACTTTTTAAGGGACAGAAACAAGGCCACAAACAATGCCAAAAGAGAATAATATATAGTATATATATATATATATATATATATATATATATATATATATATATATATATATATATATATATATATATATATATATATATATATATATATATATATATATATATATATATATATATATATATATATATATATATATATATATATATATATATATATATATAATTTCGTAATATCGTTGCTTTATTTTCAAAAATAGTGATATAAAAAGTAATATTTAAATATCTTACATGAATAGGAGACCTCAAAAATCTTTTCCCACAGTAATCAAAAAGATTCCCACTAACACTAAAAGAAAATGATTCACCTGGTCTAGCTGATACCTTTTTTTGCTTTTTACCTGATGATTGCACAAGGAAAAAAAGAGTAAGACGATGAAAGAAAGAGAGGAAGTGAGAGACAGAGTGAAAGAGAGAAAGGAAGAAGGGAAAAAGGGGATATAATGTTGGAGTATGAGAGAAGGAAAAAATAATCTTATCTAAAATATTGTGCTTCATCCGCTTTGACATCCGTTTCTTCATCCGCAACAAGATCAGTGTTCACAGTGTGTACCACCAAACATATAGATACAGTTCGATACCACAAACGCAATAGATTTAAATTCGAATCTCCCTTTATAATAAAAAAAAGTATAAAACTTCAACAGCTATGTTTCTAAACTTTAGAGGCATGTCAGAGCTTGAATCTGAGCAGTGATTTCGATTTTGCTTTCACCTTAAATGATGATTATCATTGGAGCTTTGAATATATTCCACAAGAACGAGTCGTATAAAAATTAACAACAAAAGCAGCAAAACGCAATAACTAAAATATCACATTCTTCGATTTAGTATCAAGATATATATATATATATATATATATATATATATATATATATATATATATATATATATATATATATATATATATATATATATATATATATATATATATATATATATATATTTTTATATCACCAAAGCCATATTCTATATATATATATATATATATATATATATATATATATATATATATATATATATATATATATATATATATAATATATATTATATATATATATATATATATATATTTCTATACGATATATATATATATATATATATATATATATATATATAATATATATATATATATATATATATATATATATATATATATATATATATATATATATATATATATATATATATATATATATATATATATATATATATATATATATAATAATATAATTTTACACATCACCACCACTCACGGGCAAAGCCATATTCAAGGAGGGGTGTTAGAAGTATATATATATATATATATATATATATATATATATATATATATATATATATATATATATATATATATATATATATATATATATATATATATATATATATATATATATATATATATATATATAAACCCTTAAAGCGTTATTATTATTAATTTTCAAATTATTCATTCATAAACCACTCTTTCCGATATGATTTTTGAACAAATGTTCTATACGAGTTGCGTTACTGATATATATATATATATATATATATATATATATATATATATATATATATATATATATATATATATATATATATATATATAAATATATATATTATATATATATATATATATATATATATATATATATATATATATATATATATATATATATATTATATATATATATATATATATATATATATATATATATATATATATATATATATATATATATATATATATATATATATATATATATATATATATATATATATATATATATATATATATATATATATATATATATATATATATATATATATATATATATATATATATATATATATATATATATATATATATATATATATATATTTCACCTCTGCTGGGCAAAGTCCAGAAGTGTACTAAAATTTCCATCAGAGTTGGGGAAAAAAACGGAAATCCGATCTTTAAAGGCCGACATGCCCTGATGCACTGCGTTTGAAGGTGTGTAAGTTACAGGAAATTTGAAAAATAGATAAAAAAGGGAGTATGTTCCAAACTTTACAGGTAGAGTATATGCAAGATTGAGCATAGCGGTTAAAACTGGGGTCAGAGAGTTGGACAGAGAAAGGATGAGACTGTGTAGAAAGGCGTGTTGCGCGAGACTCGCCATTCTCAGTGTCCATTAAAATAGTATAGAGAGAGTGATGAAACAATTCAAGGAGAGCTGTTTGAGTGGAATCAACCTAAATGTGTGATGCGTACTGATAGTAGACAGTAGTATCAGTGACCTTCTTGACCTTTTTTTTTTTTGTCTGTTCACGGACACCCCACGGACCCGGTCCCACCAATTCGAGTCGATCTCAGCCGAACTGAACCTCTAAATAAAAGGGTCAGGAAAGCTCAGGTATCTTCCTGATATCGATTTTGGGGGCCCCTTCCCCCGACTTGAGTCCAATTTTGATGAATTGAACCCACCAAAACGGTGTCAGGAAAGAGCATGAGGTTGATTTGAGCCGAGTGATTTGCAATTACAAATCAAAATCCCGTTAGGCGCGCCCCCTTGAGAATGTGCATTGTATAATACTCGTACTCCATACAGAGTCGAACATCATCCCTATAAAGGGAAAACAACTGGTGTGAAGTGAAGAAATTCTAAGGCGCCACAGAACACCTAAATTCTTAGAAGTTTGTTTTCAAAGAGAAGTAATGTGATTTTTTCAAGAAAGATCAGGAGAAAAGGAAACACTGAAAATATTAAGAAGAGATGTAGGTTTGCATTGTGTGTTTTCGAAGAAAATATGTTAGTTGTGTGGAAGATTGTATCAATTAGAGAGATGGGAAACTGAGTTTTTGAGGCATTGAAAACGACCATGTTTTCTCTGCCCCAATTTGAAATACGAGATAGATTAGATGTCAGTTGCTCCAAGGCTATTCTCCTTGCATCCATTAACTGCTGTTGGGAATGACGTCTTTCAAACTGAAAAAGTAATGAAGAGTGGAGTCATCGGGATAGAAGTAGATAGGGGATGAAGTCACAGAAAGAGAGAAGATCATTAATGAAAAGTAGAAAAAGTGTTGGTAACAAGACAAATCCTTGAGGATCACTTTTATTATTAGATTTAAAGATGAACGGTAATCGGCTACAACAACTGCTATAGAACGACCGAAAAGAAAATCAGAGAGATTGTCACTGAGAGAAGGATAGATTTCGAAAGAGGGAAGTTTGGAAATCACAGCTTTGTGCCAGACTCTATCGAAAGCTTTCGATATATCCAGCGCTACAGCGTAAAGATTCACTGCAATGCCGAAGATCAGAGGACCAAGAGTCAGAGAGAAGGAAAAGAAGATTACTAGTAGAGCGTTTTTTATTAAAGCCATAATGGCAATAAAAATTAAGATTAGAAGAATTTGGATATTTTCAAATCCTCCTATTAAGAATAGATTCGAAAACTTTAGGGAAAATGGAGTTTAAAGAATGGGACGGTAGTTGAGTGCATTAAAGGAGTCCAACTTTTTCTGCACAGGTTGAATGATAACACGTTTCTCGCAAGAAGAGAAGATTGAAGGAGAAAGACAGAGACGAAATAGTTTATCAATTGCAGGGTGCAAGTTCAGAAGTAAAAGTTTTGAGAACCGTAGGAGAATACCATCAGGACCGTACGCCTTCTTTGTATTAAGCTCAGTGAGAGCAGAAATGACGTCTCTAAAAAAAAAAAATTACAATTTTAGGCATAAATAAGGAGTTGAAGGAGAAGGAGTAGGAACAGCTCTGGAATCGTCTAAGGTTAAATAAGTGGCAAACCTTGGAGCAAAAAGTGTTCAGCTTTAGAGGAAGTCAAAACGGCAGTATTACCACAGAAGTTACAAGAGGTGGGAAAGAGGAAAAAGCAAAGTTAGAGTTGACATTTTTTGCAAAATACCAGAAAGGGCGTGAAGAAGAAGAATCCTGAATGATTATTGCAATTACGACGGAGAAAAGAGCTTTTGATGTTCGCGAAGAATAGATTTTGCACGATTACGAGATGAAATATAAGTTGCATTAGTTTCTGGAGTTTAAAGACGACGGTAATCACTGATGGCTGAATCCCTGAAGCAATCACGAGGGCAAGCAAAGTTAAACCAAGTTTTTAGGTATATATATATATATATATATATATATATATATATATATATATATATATATATATATATATATATATATATATATTATATATATATATATTATATATATATATATATATATATATATATATATATATATATATATATATATATATATATATATATATATATATATATATATATATATATATATATATATATATATATATATATATATATATATATATATATAATAAAAAAAAAAAAAAATCTCTCTCTCTCTCTCTCTCTCTCTCTCTCTCTCTCTCTCTCTCTCTCTCTCTTCTCTCTCTCTCTCTCTCTGCTCTCTCTCTCTTCTCTCTCTCTCTCTCTCTCTCTCTCTCTCTCTCTCTCTCTCTCTCTCTCTCTCTCTCTCTCTCTCCTCTCTCTCTCTCTCTCTCTCTCTCTCTCTCTCTCTCTCTCTCTCTCTCTCTCTCTCTCTCTCTCTCTCTCTCTCTCTCTCTCTCTCTCTCTCTCTCT
This sequence comes from Armadillidium nasatum, assembly GCA_009176605.1. NCBI lineage: Eukaryota > Metazoa > Arthropoda > Malacostraca > Isopoda > Armadillidiidae > Armadillidium > Armadillidium nasatum. The sequence continues at coordinate 58,907 of SEYY01011744.1, read as the reverse complement.
CTCTCTCTCTCTCTCTCTCTCTCTCTCTCTCTCTCTCTCTCTCTCTCTCTCTCTCTCTCTCTCTCTCTCTCTCTCTCTCTCTCTCTCTCTCTCTCTCTCTCTCTCTCTCTCTCTCTCTCTCTCTCTCTCTCTCTCTCTCTCTCTCTCTCTCTCTCTCTCTTCTCTCTCTCTCTCTCTCTCTCTCTCTCTCTCTCTCTCTCTCTCTCTCTCTTCTCTCTCTCTCTCTCTCTCTCTCTCTCTCTCTCTCTCTCTCTCTCTCTCTCTCTCTCTCTCTCTCTCTCTCTCTCTCTCTCTCTCTCTCTCTCTCTCTCTCTCTCTCTCTCTCTCTCTCTCTTAGCCTAATACTAAGGAGGTGTGTGGTTATAACGGTATGATTCTCAATATTTGAGCTATTAATTAGAGAGCAATACTTGTTCAATACAGTTCCTTTAGTATGCTTCTCAGATCAGGCCTGTGCTGTTGGTATTAGTCACTATATATATATATATATATATATATATATATATATATATATATATATATATATATATATATATATATATATATATATATATATATATATATATATATATATATATATATATATATATATAATGTCTTTTATTAGAAAAAACATTTGAATATGAATAATTCAAAATAATTGCAATCTGTCTTCGATTTCTTTCCAAGTCGAACAATAAATAACAGTTTTTCTTAATATTCTATTGACAATGAAAAGAGATTAAATGCCTATTCCGACTATTGATGGCAAAAATAATCAATTCCTAAAGTTATATTTAATGAGGAATGAAATACATAAGAAAAAAACAGACTCTTAAGTAGACATCGCATACTGGAAATGGATGTCTGCGCAAAATAGGAGCATGTAATATTAAAGAAAAATACTTAGATCATTTTCAGTCTATTTTTTTTTTTTTTTATTTATTTATTAGTTTATTCATTTATGTATTTTTTTTTTCTTATGTCTGGAATATGTTAACATTTAATGAACAGCACTTATAGAGTAGAGATGAAATGAATAAAATAATAATTAGCCTACAGGAGTGTAATTAATTTAATTTTCCTTAGAGAATATATATATATATAATATATATATATATATATATATATATATATATATATATATATATATATATATATATATATATATATATATATATATATATATATATATATATATATATATATATATATATGGCACTTTCTCAGGGTGCCAGATTTAGCTACTTTTCAAAAAATCTGGCAACCTAAGCCAAAACGGGATTTTGATTTGCAAATGCAAATCACTCCGCTCAAATTGACCTCACGCTCTTTCCTGACACCATTTTGGGGGGGTTCAACCCATTGAAATTGGCCTCAAGTCTGGGGAAGGGGCCCCGTGAACCCCCCAAAAATGGTATCAGGAAG